>JAOVYX010001172.1:0-12888 GCA_035668315.1 Drosera spatulata | reverse complement strand
TCACGCGATTGAGACTTTCTCGTGGCGACGACACTGTGGACCGAAGTTTCCACATCACAATTCCAATATCTCTTAAGAGACTTATTTCCAACATGTTACTATATACGCTTTTTTATTCCCACAAGCTACTACCTTGTTAGATTTTTAATTACAATTTACTCCCAATGTTATGATTTGCCACAAGTTATGGTGCGGATGAATATGATATTTCTTTCATTAATAATATCCGTGACGATTAAAATTTTTTATGCTACCTCATAAGAATAAAACATCTTTCCTGAAAACTAAGAGATGTCTCAATTTTTATAAGTAAAGGATTAAGATTAAATAATCATCTAATCTTGATCAATCAATTATATGTTTAAATCTCTACCGTAAAATCATCACTTGACACAATGTCTCCGGACACATTCCATATTTCCATTCAAGTACATTTACAAGAAGAAAAATGCTAAATACACTTTGTCACTCTCTCTAACATTATTTCCTTCTGATAACAAACTCTTGGTCCTACGTGATATAATATCAAATCGCATTTCACACTAATAACAAAGGGAATATCCAAAAAACGAATGTTAGAAAAAGTGTCACTAACATTTCTCTTCTGAAGAATCTTACAGTTCTACTAAGCAAGACAACTATTCTTACACATGATAAAACACACAACTCAGAACTATCACTAATTTTACAGGCCACATCCGAGCGAAATACAACCTGATTATCTGTCCCAAATCATGTTTCTTTTTACCAACAAATGGTGAGACAATGAAAACTTACACGCATCCAACGCTTGTTGTTCATTAGTCTTCTGTGATTAACCCGAGTGTCCAGTAAAATTCAAGAACTAGTCATCGTCAAACGCGAATTCCAGCACAAAATGTAAGGAAGAACTATTAACACTACATCACCCCATCCTAATTTATACATTATTGATCACACCTTAAAATGAAAACACTAGGTTGGCCCATTACCTACATCCTCTGCAAAAATAAAGCCATGTTCACGAAACAAAGACACACATCACACACCAATGACATCTCTAATCTACTGTCGACTTGTTTGTTTTAACGACCATACCAAATGGCACCGAAAATGTCTCAACATTATAGACACGACTTTAACTACCTCAAAACTATCCCTTAAACTAACCTCGCCTAGATCCTACCTTTAGTGCAACGAGATCCTTGGCGTTCTGCTGCAATATCTCGAACTACCAATCATAAAATCAACCGCAGAACATATCTCCCTGGATAGAGTACTCATGTGAAAAAAATAAGTGACAAAAGAGCAGCCTCGATCGAAGATGCAATAGGAAAACACACCAACAAAAATCGATGCTAGGGATATCTTGCTAGGGTCACAATCGTAAGTTTTTTCATCATTGGATTGCTTAAGAGCAGTAGCAGTCTAAACGAACGAATCAAATAGCAACTGAAAACATAATATCATAAACGACAGCTGCAAAATGAAATTACACAAACATAAGAATATACTCCAAACCAATATACCCAAGGCATATAGCAGCTAGTTGTAACACTAACGTTCACTCCCCAAAACCGTTGACATTATAGGTTACTCTCATAATAAACACAATGCTGGAATGAGTACCAACTCAAAACATCCCAAGGGGGGAAAAAACGGGGACAGGTACGTTCCACACAACTGATACGTGCACAAAGCAGTACACTAGACCAGAAGGGTTGCTAAACACAATTCAGTACCGAATACCAGAAAGCATAAATGGAACATTATAGCTTTGCGCTTAAACTTCGGCAGAGATGTCAAAAGGAATTGTTTAATCCCAAACAATAGAAGCGAGAGTGAAACAAAATACGTTCAAATAAAAGGTAACAGAGCCGTAGCTCCATCATATGATGTTTATTGCAGTTGCTTTCCAAAGTGCTTAATCTAGTTCCCACAAACTACGCAGAACTGGTAAATCCAAGACAATGACCCTTATCTTAGCTTTGTTAAGGGTGCACCGAATACAAAAAAACATAGGTTCACAGAGTCTTGTATCTTCTTGCCTAGTTACCGGTCAGTAAAAACAATATATGTCTAACTAAATACCGCCCTACACTTTTCTCAGAAGGAAACTCCACAGTTCCTAACTATTATGTGAAGGCGCTCCCTAATGAAAACGAACAGCGCCCCACTAAAACTACTTCAGTGCCCCACTGATTCTACTTCAGCGCTCCACTGTTTCACCCTGCATCCAACAAATAGACTATACCGCATTCGGTCAAACAAAACTTCCCCCACTGAGTTTTTAAGACAAACCACAAGATGGAGCAGCAACTAAAGGAGGGAACCCACGATCCCAAAAAGGGAAAAAAAAAAAAAAACATAACCAGTCAAACTCCTATACACACTTGCAAAAAGACCCCAACACAGAATATGCTTATACCCACTTTGCAAGCACGAGCGAGGTATAATACAAAAAACCATTGCTGATAGAACTGTACAGAATAACACACAGCTAAAGAGGCAGGGAAGATCAGAGCATCCAGGTCAGAACTCCCGTTAAAATAATAGGTGTGCAGAGTCAAAACATCATGCTAATCAGTTTCAAACAAGGGTTGTAAAACAGTTTCAGCAAAGGTACTATCTTGATTGTCAGCTACAGCATACAAAGGGACGAAGAAGGAAGAGTGGAAGACATCAGAGAAGTTTGGTAAGCTCAGGAAATCATTGCAACCAAAGAGCCAAGCAGATAATGACAACTCACAAGAAGCAATAGACACAAGCCAATAGTCAAAGCTCCAAGAGATGTAATGGTACTGTTCCAGAAGGGTTTTTGTTTCTAAAATACCGAACATCTTACTAAGAGGACAGGTCTAATGAAATTCCTGTATCCTTGGACCGAAAATAAGATATAATCCAGGACACCTCAACCAAGCA
This sequence comes from Drosera spatulata, assembly GCA_035668315.1. Taxonomy (NCBI): domain Eukaryota; kingdom Viridiplantae; phylum Streptophyta; class Magnoliopsida; order Caryophyllales; family Droseraceae; genus Drosera; species Drosera spatulata. The sequence continues at coordinate 9,987 of JAOVYX010001172.1, read as the reverse complement.
AAAGAGGGGAAGGCAAGGATGCACTCACAGAATGTGCTCCAGACCAGAACAGAACTTCACACATGAACAATAAGAGACTCCGTAAGACGAGCGTTTTGCATCATAAATCAGAGAAGGATTTAGTAAAGCTTTAACATTAATCACACTCAAAGATGCAGGCTTCCTTCACCTTCTACATGGTCTCAAGCAAAAGAACATAGTATACAGAGAAAGAAATTAGGTAGGTGTGACATTCCACTCAATAAATCTGGCAATGCTTGAAGTAAGAAGCAAAAGGCCCAGCTTCGGTGCCATGCCTGGAAACTGTAAATGCCCCTCAGCTCATAGCAACAGAAAGAAGCAATTACTACATGAATTTATCACTTAGATATTAGCAACACTTTAACAACTTTCATACAGGATATATTATCACTTTAACTACTTTCATAGAGGATTGTACCACCATTACTCTTCATCACTTACCACCTTAAAGTCCTCAATATTTACAAAACAAAAACCAAAAAAAATATCATATTTACATCAACTGAAACTATTTTCTAATGCATCCATTTAGCTACTGTATTTGCTTCTTCGTTAAAAATTAGCACGACAATAATAAGATAACAAGATTATCCTTCAAAATGAGAGCGAGAAATTGTTGGTGCTGCAAAAGGTAGCTAGATAGGTGCTGCAAATAATCATGACCATAAATCTTGTGTACGTTATTTATGAAGATTTTACTTTATAATTGATTAAAAAAATCAAAGGATATAATGGACATGGTTCTTTATTTGTTAAAAAATCAACAGCTAAGATTAATTTGAAGCACATAACTAGCCATCTTTTACAGAACAAACACTTCTTAAAAATGAGAAATTATTACAACTTTTACAAATCTCGTTTTTATTCTGTCATGTATTCCAAGGATCCCCAAACTTCACAAAACCGATATTTAAGCTTAGAACAGTATACAGGAAGTTAAAAATAGTTTTATTTTTGTTAATTCTAGTGACAGGAAGTTAAAAATAGTTTTATTTTTGTTAATTCTAGTGACAAACACATCAACTGTCTCTGAAACATGAAGAGGTAGAGAAGGGGTTACAATTCTCTGTTAACTTTAACACAGAAGTGAATGCCGTAGCCAAATTGAAAACCGAAAAATAATTTCAAAAGATTAAATGTAAATTGAAGGTTCTGGCTCTTGTAAATAGTGTGGATTTCACAGAGGTAATACGTAAAAACTTAAAGATTTTAAGTGTTGCTTACGTAATTGATGAAGATTTTACGTGGCAGTATTAAGTAATCTTAGTGAATGAAGTTAAAATAATTATATTTTTTTATATTGAGTGAAAAATATCATTTCAATGTGGTTTTTTTTCCCTTGTAAATATCAAGAATTCAAGCGGTAATATGTGGTGAATATTTTCCACAGTTCAATGTCCAAACTATACTCTGAAATGACACCAACACATACACAACAAAAAAAGTATAAAATGCAGCAAAGAGGTTCGAACACATACTACAGAAGGACCAGAATACAATCACCACAGATGAATGTCACAAAGAGGTCCCTGATTAGGAAAATCGAAGCAACAAAGAGTACTAGGATTTAACAATAGAAAAAACATCACTAGAAGGTAACGCTATCCATTAACGTTCACATTACCAAGAAGGCCAGAAGTTCCAAACACAGAACATTAGAGCAAATCGCTAAGCAACACCAAATCATTCATCAAGCCAGCATTCATATTGTCTTGCATTGACCACATCACCAGAATCACTAAACCATCCGCGCCCAATAAGCTTTCAAATACCTGAAGCAAACATTCACAGAAATTCAATCCATAATACAAACTGATGCCATAAAAACCGTGCTAGCTTCCCAAAAGAATTAGAAAAGTAAGGAAAGACACAATAACATCACACATCACCTTCCCTTTTACAACACAGACTTGCAATCACAATGTATTCTTTCCTAGTAAACAATAAATTTGGATGGAAAACTAGTAAGCAAGGCTCAAGCCACACGACAACAAACAGAAAAGAAGTAGCTCATTCACGACACAAAAAAGGTCAAAAAACACACAGGACTTGTAAAGATAGAGCCAGACAACAGCATTTAGGTAAAGACAATGAGGTGAAACCAAACAGCACACAGACAAAAATCAAGAGCCTATGAATACAGAATGAAAGAGAAAACGACAATATTCAAAAGATTCAGATCAAATACCAGTCCTTTAACTCAAAACCTCAAACTTTCAGGCAATTTCAGCAGGAGGGTAAAATAGGAAGAACGACATTCCAGATTATAGTACAAGCAATGAGAAATAAAAGAAGGAATGATACCATCACTGCAGAACCTCCAAATCACACTCTACAGTCATTTGAAAACACAGGGAAAATCCATGACACAATGGACGCCTGAGTCCAGAAATTTGTGAGTAAGAAGCACCAAGAGGAGAAAGAACAGTAACAGACCACCACTCAAAATAGCAACCCAGAGTGATTCCCAACAGATTACAGTGTATTCCACCCATCAAATCATGATGACACGGAAAATACAGACAGCAACCAACACAAATCTTTTTCATGACACCATTCCAAGAAACAAGTCTAACAGTCAAAATTAAATCAGACAGAGTCAAAGGGCAGTTCACGCAAGACTCAAACTTCAAGAAACTAAATTAGTGATGCATTGGACTTATGCCCGCTGCATTCGACCAATCAATCAAAATTCAGCATCATCAGCAACCATAAACCCAGGGAGAGAATCGCAAGACTACACTAATCTAAAAACCGAAAAAGAACCGACAGGCAAAAAATGCAATCAAGAAGTCAGAAAATTGATTATTCTCACCTCAGAAGTAGGATGGCATGTTCTGATACATCCCACCAGGTGGGACTCTAGGGGCCGGAGATGTACCGGTGGGTTGGTTCCCCTGCCCAGGATATGGAGGGGGCGCTGTCATACTGTAGGAAACATCGCCATACCCACCACCAGGCATCCCCATGGAACCCTGTGGCATCCCATACCCACGACCAGATCCTCCACCACCCAACCCAGTCCCTGCACCAGCTCCAAGACCACCACCAACACTTCCAAATGCACCATATCCACCACCTGCATTCGGAGCCGGCCCACCATATGGCGGCACACCTCCACTATAGCCACCAACCATGCCGCCACCATAACCAGCACCACCTCCATACCCACCAGGCCCCTGAGCAGTTACACCAGAAGGATATGGCGGGTTCACTGAGTTCTGAGGCTGACCCATCCCCGGACCACCCATGAACCCACTATATCCCCCCATTCCACCATAAGACCCCGGCATAGGCCCACCGGGCTGCATTCCCATCCCATCCCCTTGTCCGGGAACCATCATCCCACTCCCCGGCCTACCCTTCTTCCCTTCACTCGCCAACTTGCACACCACCTGTCTCCCCTCAATAACCTTCATTGGCTCAACCAAGGCCGCCTGCGCCCCCTCTGCCGTCTTATACACAAACAAAGCAAACCCTTTCGACTTCCCGGTCACCTTATCGAACCCCAACGGCCCCTCCTCAATCTCCCCATACGCAGAAAAATGCGACAACAGCTTCTCAGAACTCATCTCATACGGCACATTCCCCACATAAATCTTCCTCATCGAGACATCCACCGATCCCCCCATCGCCCCACCACCCGTCACTCCCCCACCACCACCCGCGTGCCCCAGCGACGCCAACTGAGCCACCGCAACCCTTCCATCAATCTTCTTACTCGGCTCCTTTAAAGCCAACACCGCCCCATCAATATGCTTAAACGTAACAAACCCATACCCCTTGCTCTTCCCGGAAACCTTATCCAAAATCACCACCGCCTCCTCCAACTCCCCATACGCCGCAAACACGGCCCTCAACGAATCCGACGTCGTGTCCCACCCAATCCCCCTAACAAACAGCTTCCTCAGGGAGACGTCGCGGTCCGCGATCCCTCGGACGGCGTCGAGGACGTCTGGGTGGGCGACGACGGCGGGGACGAGGACTTCGAGGAGATTCTCCTGTGTCAGTGGTTCGAGGATCTTGCGAGCTTCCTCGGCGGTGATCGGTGATTGTTGCTGCGGTGGTTGTGGCGCGGCGGCGGCGGAATCGAGGCCGTTTTCTTCGATCTTGCGCTTCTTGATCGGATCCATGGCGGCGATTTTGTGGCGGCGGAGGCGAAACCCCAAAATTGAGGTTTAGAGAGAGGAAAGTGAAAACCCTAGCACTTGGGGGCGGAGGAGATGATGGCAAACGACGGTGATTTGGGGCTTGAGGGGGATAAATGGGCGAGGGGTTGTGGGCTTGAAGTGTGGATTGTGGATCTCTGTTGGGCCGAAAGTTAAGGATGGCCCCGTTGTTAAGAGTGAAGATTTTGTTTTTTTAGGGTTTTTTTCTCTCTTACAATAAATGATCCAAAACTTCGATTTTTCATAATTACTTTTAAAAATATATACACGTATAAATAATTCCTTTATATATAATTTTCAATCCATCATCTCCGCCACTTTCTCCTCCTCACACTCCTCCTCTAACTCACGGCAATTCTGCCACTGCCGGTCATCATGCTCGCCAAACAACTCCTCCTCACACATTCTCGTCGGCTTTCCTCTCTTTCGCTCTTATTCTCCAATCGAGCATCGAGGAGAAACCCTAGATGTCGCGATTCTGATCTAAAATCGTATCAGCGGTCAGGGGTGATTCCCTGATTCCGCTATGTGAATATGAGATCGCGTTGAAAGGAGAACCGCCTCATGGTCAGGATAAGTTTGTGGTCATCGAGGAGGGGTTTGCTTGTGTGCTTGATCTGGTATGGATTTGAAATCTGAGATTATAAATTTGGTTGATGTTGTGGTTTGTTGATTATTGATGGGGATGTGCTTGTTGTAGCAGAATTGATACATTAAAAATCTGCATTTGTTTGAATCAAATTCCAATGATTGAATTTTTAAGATCACTGCTGTAGATTTGATGTGATGAATGTGGTAGCATACGAAAATCTGATCCTGTTAACATTTAGGACAAATATTTTGGTCTCGAAAATGATGAGGTTTGTTGATTTGATTAGCTAACGTGGATGTTATTGTGTTATTTTAATTGTTATATCGAATCAGAATTAGTTTTGCTGGTAAAAGGATTGATGTTGTGATTATTTAGCCAGTGGTCGTAATTGAATATAGGCATCCTGGGTTTTTTTCTCCCTCCCGCCGCTATGTTTCATTTTGTTAATACGTTCTGTTTCATTTTGTATTCATACGTTCTGTTTTATTTATACATGCGCTCTGTTTTATTTGTACATATACTTTGTTTTATTTGTACTTGCGTTTTATTTTATTTGTTCATGCTATCTGTTTCGAAATAGAACTTCAGAACAGACGTTCTATTTAATTTCTGTACTGACGTTTAGTTTTATTTTTTATCATGCGTTCTATTTTGATTTTATTCATGCGTTCTGTTTGATATTCCGGTGACGTGGTCAGATTCCGACGAAAATTTCGTCGACGTTGTTGTATTCTGATGGCGGTGGCTGGATTGCGGCGAAGATTTCGACGGTGTTGGGTGATGGGAAGGGATGGGGTGAAGATAAGAATAGGGTTAGGGATTTAAATGAGATGAATAAATTAAAAATTTTTATTTTTTTGATATTTTTTCAAGTTTTTGTACTTTTTGGTGATTTTGCCAATATATTTTCCCTTTCAAAAACATAAAAAAGATAATTTTATTTAATTGAAATAATAGTGTGGCCGGATTTTATTGTTTGGTATGGAGAATGCATTTGTCAAGATTCAAAAAGGATTGAATTTTCGTAAAAAAAAAATTGGATTGGATTATAATAGAAAAAAAAAAGACTATTAATCCAGGCTTACCTCTCTAACCTTTGAATGAAACATAACTTAAGTCAATTAAACAAGATCTCTACTTTTTTTTTTTTTTTTTTTTGATAATAAACTAGATCTCTACTTGTATGTAAAAGATCATATTTAATTATTATATTTAGTTACTTTTAAAAAAATTATAATATTTAGTTGTTATTTACTATTTTTTGCTATCTGGTCACTTAATAATATTTCAGTAAAAATTGATCAGCCTATCAAATCAATTCTATTTACAATTGTTTTGCACATCTCTCTTTGTTAGTTGATAAATCTGATTGTATTTCATATTAAATTAAACCAATCATCGTAAGAAAGAAGGTGACACGTGAAAAATGTAGTAGGAGAGAGATGAAATAAGTGAGGTGCCATATTAATGATGTGCTAAAAAAATAAAATAAAATAAAAATGTTTTATCTTAATCTATTATAAGTATATACACTATTAAGAAAAGATTTTTTTTTTTTTTGATAAATTAGATTTGGACCATCAACTTGAAATATTTGATGGTCATGGATCACAATGGAGCAAGGAAATCATCACGTGAGCTTTTTTATGAGGACGATGCATTTCGGCAGCTTACGATCTTCCTATAAAAAGTGATAACAAAAGAGCTCAAGGCAGAGGAGAGCAGAGATCCAAAAACCCAACGAGAGGAAGATAAAAAAGCTTCGGGTTAACTTAAAAAATTTATGATAAATACGAATTTATATTTGGATATCTTCTCTTTAAAAAGTTATTCATTTATAATAATATTTAATGACTGTTCTAAATATTATTCTCTTCGTTCCTTTTTAATCCAAATGTTTTAACCCAACACGAGAATTTACACGTGTATTAAATTTGTATAGATTTTGATGAAGAAATAATAATATTTTTTTTAGTGAAAGTGAAGTTTATTGTACCAGTTGAGAAAGGAGTCGATGGATCTACTGTACCAGATGGTATTGATTTCGTATTCTTTTATGTTAAAAAGTTATCAAAAAAGAAAACGTTTCATTCATTTTGAGACTATAAAAAACATTTCAATTAAATTGAGACGGAGGAAATATAATATTATTTTTTTGTAAGCGTGAGTTGTGATTGCCAAAAAATTAATGATTTGAGGGATAAACTCTTTTATAACAAAAATTCATCTGGATAATAAAAATATTTATCGGATTGTCCGTGGACATAGCTATAGGAGTGGGATGAACCACATATATTTTCATATCGTGGTGCATATTTACTTTCTATCATTTTTCACGGTTACATTTCTAATTTTACTTATACCAAATCTTGGAGATCGGGTCCGTCTATTCCCAACAGGATAATATCAGAGCTTTTTAGGTTTTGTATCTTGATAAAATAATTGTTAAAAAAGTTTAATGGAGAAAGTGACGGACGATAAGTTCGAAGTGTAACGTTTTGATGACAAAAGTAATTTTGAGTTACGAAAAATGAAGGTCCATGACTTGTTGGTGCAAATTGGTCAGTACAAGCATTACTCGTGAAAGAAAAGAGGCCAGATAAGATGTCCATGGATGATTGGGTGAAGATGGACATCAAAACGGTTTTCACTATCTGCTTGTGTTTCTCCAACGAGATCATGTTCGATATGACGGCTTCTGGGTTATGATCTCGGTTAGAGAGTTTGTACCAAACAAAATCTCTTATGAATCCGATTCTTCTAAAGTGGAGGCTCTATTTTTTAAAATGAAAAAGACGCTAAGATCTTAGATCATTTGAATGAGTTTAATGCTGTGATTAATCAACTGGAGAGCATTGACGTCCGCCTAGAAGATGATGGCTTTACTGTGTATTTTATCCAATAGTTATGATATCTTAGTCATGATATTGTGCAATATCCCAAAATTTCATATTTTCAATATATCTAAAGTCATTATAATTTCGTTATAACGTATACGTACTTTACGTATATGATGAACGCGCGAATTAATTATAACGAACGAATAACGTTACAACGCGCAAATAAAAGTAACAAATGGACGTTATAACGTAACGAGTGACGTTATATAAGACGAATAAATTTAACAAATGGATAACATTATATCGTGTAAATAAAGGTAACGAATAGGTAACGTTACGTTATAACGTTAGAAATATTACGCGTTAGGGTTAACGATTTTAAACCCATAAAATTTGGATTATTATATGAAATATGATGTTGATATTTTGAGATAATTAAATCGACACAAATTAATTATAAAAAAATAAATATTATAAAAGTGAGATAAATAATAATCTGTTAACAATTCTAATAAGGGGAAAATATTCGGATTTTTGCATGATTATGTGTGTACAATGTTGCAGTCTGACAGTCCATTTCTCCTGAGAACAATTCCGCTCTGACAGACTAATTTCACCTTCTGAACCCTTTTTATTTCCATCATTGTGAGCCTACATGTACCTTTTCACCATGATCTTATCCCTCACTATTTCAATACACTCATTTTCACTCAACTCAGACATACTGTTCCCTTTCTTTCTCCCAATTGCTAGCCAGAACCAAACCCAAAACCTCGCCGTCTCCCTTCGATCACCATCTCCACCACCAACGACACCGCACCACCACCACCACGCTTTCACACCATCACCGCGCCACCCATCATCATCATTATCTTCATCATGCCGTAGCTCCCCCGTTCCTTCGCTCGTCATCACCATCACCTGATGCCATCTTCGTCCCTGTCGTCGAACCACATGCACCAACACCACGCCGACGACTACCACCACCAACACCTTTTTCTTCACTCGTCATCACTCTCCTCTACATCTTCATCGTCATCACCTTCACTCTATCACCATCACCATAACCACGTTGTCTTCGCCGCGAACCGTGACACCACCGAACCCACCATCACCGCCATCACCATCTTCCGACACCAACACTCCCACCACCTCGCTAAACACCTCTCCACCACCACCAGAGGGCAGCCCAGCAACTGGACAGCATACCCACACGACCCCCTCCCTCCTTCGACCATAAACAATCTCGCCGCCCACCACCAACCATATCCTCCCATCCGCTGAGGAATATTATAATATATTATATATTGTTAAATACAAGTGTTTAGTATAGGCATAAAGATAAGATTTGTGTTTGATACATAGGGTGTGCTAGAATTATATATTACCGTAAGCCTAATCTGTTTGGAGACAAGGGCCTTGTTATTCAAAACTAAATACTTTGGGTGTAATGTTTCAAGCCTAATTTTTCTCTCAACTGCTCTCAACAATCTTGAAATGTTAGAATAAACCCTAGCCGCCGTCGCCGCCCATCACACACCACCAACTAAAATCCCCACCACCGTCGCCTCTCCTCGTCTCCGCTAATCGTCGCCGCTTTTGCAATCCCCACCACAACCTCATCCCTTTCTTCTTCGATGACATGGGATAAATCCCCCAACTGTTGTCGCGTAACACGACGAAGACGAGACCTGCTGCTTCATCTTCATCTTTGTCTTGGAAATGTTTTCTCCAATTCGAATCATAGCGAGTCCACAGAGCGCAGAGGTGATTGATTCGAGAAACGGAGTGCGAGAATTGAGGCAGAGGATAACTTCATTATCAGTCAAGGCGCATAGATCTAATCCTTTTTACCAGTGAGGGATTCAGTGATTTGTTGCAGGAAACCACTGTGCTACGATTGGGGATTTTGTGCTGGTGTTTTTGTTGCTTTGTGAGATTATGATTCCTTTGTTGGATTTTGTGTAGAGATCTGTGGATGAAAGTTTTTGTTTCCTAATTTTGGGAAGTGCAGGTCTTGGGTTTTGGGTTGAGCCGATTGCTGTGCGTGTTCCTTGTCCTGTGATTTGGAAACAGTGATTGTGAGGGCTGAGAGTCCAACGTTAAAATAGTGCTCTTTTACTTTTGCAATTTGGTGGTCGTCACATTAGGTTCTATTGTTCAAAACTCTGCATTCAATTTGATTGATTACGCGTTGATTGCGAAAATTGTTAGAATAATCATGGCTAGACAACAAAATCCCATTGAAATGCCCAAACTTGAAAACATTTAGTGGATCTGCATTCACTAATTGGAAGCGAAAGACTCAATTTGATCTAAAATATTTAGATGTGTTCTATACTATATTGAGTACTTTTGAGGAGAC
>JAOVYX010001171.1:0-12888 GCA_035668315.1 Drosera spatulata | reverse complement strand
TTGATTCCAGTTTAGCGACGGATCCGTCGCTAAATTAATGACATCAATTTTTTAAAATTTACAAAGTAATATGTTTGTGACGGATCTGCCGCTAATGATATTATATCATACACTTCTGAGCAAAAAAATTCAAAAGGAAAGTTACTAACATTTTGTGACGGATTCATAGCTAATTATATTTTAACGACGGATCCGTCGCTAATGTATGCATTTGATTCCAGTTTAGCGACGGATCCGTCGCTAATTCTATTTTTCATACACTTTTTACCAAAAAATTTCTAAGGCGAAATTACAACCATTTGTGATGGATCCGTAGCTAAATATAATTTAGCGACGGAATCCGTCGCTAAATTATGTATGGGTAAATTTGTTTCCTGTTTTAGCGACGGATCCGTCGCTAAATTAATTACATCAATTGTCAAAATTTTAAAAGTAATATGTTCTGCGACGGAATCTGGCGGTAAATGATTATGAATGATTTTTAGCGACGGATTTTCCTCGCTATTTGTATTGTTTTTGCGACGGCCTTTGACTTTTCGTCGCAAAATACCTAAAATTTTCTGCAGGAATTTTTGCTTCGGATCCGTCGTTAATTATGTATATTTAGTTACGTATTTTTTCCGTCGCTAAAATTATCCGTAGCTAAATTGTAATTTTTTTGTAGTGTTTAAATATACAAATATATATTGATCATGTACACTATAATGTTTTGTCATCTTTCTTAGATTCCATCAAGTATTATCTTGTCAATTTTTGTCATATTTCTTCATATTTTTCAGATTTTAATATTATCAAATTTTTTCATATTTCTAAGAATGTTATTTTTTAAAACGGTATAAGTGTTGTTTCAAGACAAAGAAAGCTATAGATATGAACTAAATTATAGTTTTGTAAATATAACTTCACAACTTTAATTTTCATATTCAATATTAGACTCGTTTGATAGATATTGTTAAGTAGTTTACAAATATATATTTAGTTTTTTTTAATGTTACATAAAATAAAAAATAATGAAAGTTGAAATTTCTATGAAACAAAAAAATTATAATGTGATGAAGGCTAGTTTTGGAATTAAGGTAAAAATGGGGTGGGGTTGTACTATGGAGGGGGTGATTAGCACTCATATTAGACTGGACCGCTTCAGGTTCGTACATGCGAATATTTCCATGTTGCATTTTTTCTACTGATACCAACCAAGTAACAGACCGACGAGAGTTGCTTCTCACCCCCACCCTCCAAAAAAAAGTTAATTTTTTTTTCTTTTTCTATTTTACCCCTACACATGTACATAACAATAAGGATTATAACACATTATAATATATATATATAGAAAAATTTATAAATAAAATAAATATGTAATATTTATCATTTTATTATAAAATATGTAATATAGCATTAATGTTCATTATTTCGTCCCACAATTAAATACGCACTAAATAATTATCTACACATCCTCTGCCTTCCTCCGATGCATTTTGCCATCACCAAGTTGGGACAGGAGGCACAGGATAATAATAATGCAAAACAAGATGAATAAATTGCTTGTTCACACGGACAATGGCAATTTCACAACGCTCTTAAATGGAAACTAGAGGAGATCTTAGTGGTAGATGAGTAAAACATCCAGAAGGATGGACATCAAATATGTGCAGTACGACATTGTATCTTGATGCGATAAGGTCTCCCATAGTCATTGAATCCATCCAATACTCACTAGGAGTAATAGACTGAAACCAATTCACCTGTAAGAGCATATGTTCCATAATATCTGACGTCAGGTACATCATATCATAGAAATGTCTATTTTGCTGAATTTCTTCGATAAGGTCCATTCGTATCTTTGGCCAATCATCTTCACTAATACCAAGTTGTGCAACTATGGCTCTATATCCACTATGACCACCACCTCGGACATTAATAACATGAGAAATGTAACGATGAAATGATTCGAACAATTGCTGAATATAAGGATTGATGACATGAGGAACCAAATTATTACCGTGTGTTGGTTCGGTGTGACGAACCCCAAATGGTTTAGTGCATCTTCCTCGGCCTCGTGATCTTACAGATCCTTTAGTAGATAGCTCTACTGATGATGGTATACGGCGTGAAGTTTGCTCGTCCTTACCAACAAGTCGACCTTTATGTTCCGTATTATACGAGGGCACTCTAATGGTGCTACGAGCAGGATCAGCAATATCAATAAACTTATCTGTAATATGCTCCCTCATAATCCGGATTCATGGCTTGCAGTAACTGCAACACTTGAGATGTTCTATCTTGTTGCAGTCCCTTGTCATGAGATTCATTTACGTGCATAGAGAGTTGTCGCCAATGAGCATGGATGCTGAAAAGGGGATATGAATGGACTGAGAACGATAGAGTGAAAGATCATGCTTGCATGGTAATCCACAGGTTATCTTTATAAAACATTTGCAAAAAGCAGGTAGGTAGGAAGATGCTTCTTCAGTAGCCTAGAGTTGCACATCAATGAGCTCAAGAGCCTCCAATAAAACGCGACATTTGATTTCATCATATATTGAGCGTAACTTTTTGTGTCTTGGAATGTTGAGAGATTTCTGGAATGATTTTTGAATGTTCCCAAGCTCCAGTTTCAGCATTTTGTGTATCTTAGAAAAAGAAGTTTGAAGCGATGACATGATATCGCCTAAATAGAGCTTTAGTCTTGCATGTGTTGATTCCACTCTGTAAAAATAGTTATTAATAATGATTAGTGATATAATTATGTTAAAAAATAAAGTACGATATTATATACCACAAAAAAAAATACCTTTGATTAGAATCATTTCCGAGATGCATATATTTGTTTGTCCATGCTGAAATAAATTGTTCCTTCTAAACCATGTCTCCCAAAGATATGCGATGACTTATGGGTACTCTTTAAAGTCATCACAGATTGCATGTCACTTCTGTTGATATGATGATTTTGACGATGAATTGACAAATGAATGCCATGACACTAAGAAAGATTGAAATTGTGGACCAAGTACAGGACTGCACTTCTTCGTCACGGCCTCATTTATATGCCAAATACACAGCATGTGATTTGTAGAAGGATAACAAGTTTCTATGGCATTAATAATAGTTAAATCACGATCCGAGGCAATAACCGATGGCAATACAGCTCCCTTTTGTGTAATCCAAGTCTTCAAAGTAGATAATGCTCATATATAACTCTGTGTTTTCTCGCTATTAAGATAAGCGAACATAAGCGAGTACGTCAATCTTGTGGAGGTGACTCCCATAACCTCCACGAGCGGTAATCGATACTCGTTTGTTTTATAGGTTGTATCAATGACAAACACATGTGAAAAATTGACAAACAACTCAAGACTCGTGGGATGACATCAAAGGATATCTGTGATTTCATTTATGTTTAGGTTTGAAAGAAATTGATGAAGATATTTTTTTTCAATTAACTGGCTTAGGACATATTGGATGGGAGTTAGGCTTCCTCGCTCCTTTTTTTATGAATAGATGGCATTATACACTCTTCACATTTGTGGTGTCGAAAGGGTCTCTCTCTTTTAAAACAGAAATAATTTCACGAGGCACAGTACTATTAGACATTTCAATCGTAAATTCTACTTAGTGTGGTTTGAATCAGGCTGGGAATCCATGTCCATGAAAATCTTTTGCAGGTTCATGATTATGAAAACCACAAACGACCTTCAACCCCACATGACATACTTTGGAGGTTTGGGTATACCTCGTAACTCAAATGGAAAGTCACATTTTTTTTAGTATCAGTAGTTTTTTTTTTTTTTTTAAGATGTGACTTGACTAGAAAAATATGAAGCTTTGTATTTTCCTCCTCTCTCACAACCAAGAACCAATCTTGGCATTCTAGGACCATTAATATTTGAGGAATTTAGAATAACTACGCTAACAGATAAAAAGAAAATCTAACAGACTCCTCTCATCCATTCTAACAGATCATCCCTCGTTTCAAAAATATATAAAAAAAAAATTATATACGCAAAATGATTATCAGTCATAAATATAAAATTCAAAAATTAAATAAAAAAAGAAAAGAAAAAGAAACTACCTGTCCAGTTGTGAATTCTGGTGTATAATCACGACGAAAAAGAAGGACATTCTGTGTAGCCTGAAAATCACTTTCAATCGATCTGAAAATGAAAATTTTGGATTGTCCATAGATTTGAGTTCTTGTTATTTTGAGAAGGAGCAAATGGTAGAGAAGTTTAAAGTAGAAGAATGAAATGGTTAGAGATAAAAATGAAAGACAATAAGATAACATATATGTATGAAGATATGGCTATTATTGAGGTTGAAAAGATGAGATAAGGAGTGTGGTTATGGTTGAAGTTGAAAAGATAAGGTAAGGAAATCAGAATATAAAAAAAAATCTGAATGAATGGTTAGAATTGAAGATGGAGATGCTTCAGATGAGATAAGGAGCATGTGGTTATAGTTGGATTTAAAAATATAAGATAAGGAGATAAAAAGATTAAAAAAAACTGAATGAATGGTTGAAATTGAAAATGGAGATGTTAGGAATTTTTTTTTAAAGATAAAAAAAGAATATAGAAGGATTAGATGATAAGAAAAGAATATTATAAAGTTTAAATATAAGAAGAAAAGTAAAGAATATACTCAATTTATTTTTTTCATTTTCAAGAAAACATATATATTTTATATTAATAATTAATTTAAAAATAAACTATTATTTTTATGATTTTTTATATTCAATATTGGTCTTGCTTTGTATATCTTAATTAATCGAATTCGAATATATATTTATTATTTATATTTGATTTATATATTAAAAGTTATTATTGTTTTAAATTTGTGTATGATTTATGTGTTAAGAGGGAACTTTTGGGAAGAAAAAAACGGGGGCCCGGGGGGAGGAGGGGGGTGAGAAGCAGTTCTCAAATAAGAAACTTAAATACAGGTTTATACCTAACCTAGATCCCATGGATTAAGGGCTAAGATATCTAAGATCTGATCTGCTACATAAATGTCAAAGGGATCCCTTTGAATAAGGACCAAGATATTACATAAAAGATCATAGAAGATCTAAAAATTGGAGGGAAAGTTTTACAATCAAATCAAATAAAAACTTTGACTATCACTATATACTGTAATACAAAATAATAGATCTCAGTCAAGAAACCGATGTGGCTTCGTAATCATGTTCAACTGAAGTAAGAGTAGTAGAGACAGGACCAGTTGTATTCAGAACCAGTTCTTCCTTCAATATCGCCTAACAAGAATCATACTGCAAGGAAACTAACAATTGATTTATTCAAGCATGTCCTATATAATTTATGTATATGACAAAATGAACACTGTCCAGAGGAAGCGAATTTCGAATATCTCCTGTGTTTATCTGGAGAGGAAGATGAACCAATTCTTTTTCAATTCCTTATAAGAAAAAACCAGTTTAATCAAAAAAGAAAACTTACAAAAAGTCCAAGAACAGCTGCAACTTTAGCACCGATTTTAAACTCAATAACATCAGGTCCGACAAGAACTACTATGCCAAATCAGTACCTGAATAGACCATAAAAAAGAAAGAAAACTGTCATTAAAAACGTTTGGACCACTAGCAAGACAAGATAACCAGGAAGTGGAGGAAATATAAAGTACTATAGAAAAATCAAATTGTATAATTATAGAAAAATACAATAATACTGAAAAAAGATAAAAATATCTTAAAGATCTGATGCCAAACCTTATCTTCATCCCTAAAATAAAACAAACCGATATTGATAGTTATCTATTTATCGTACATGATCTTCAGTGATATTGACAGGTTCCCCTCACAACAGTCTTCAACCTCGTATAGATTTCAAAACTTAATCTTCAATTTGACAGTTATAAATCCTCATCTATTCACCAACCAACCCTACTGCATTCTCAATCTATTATGCTTTTGCCTCTACTGCAAGCTAGTTTTGTTGTACCCAGTCTGCTGCATTCTGTGACATGATCTTGATCCTGAGTCCTTGGTCCTACTTCCTAATAGATTTGTGGTTTATTTGCTGCCCATATTCATCTCAAAGCACTTATCTTAAACTCTTGATGTCGACTGCATGTGGTG
Organism: Drosera spatulata; assembly: GCA_035668315.1. NCBI lineage: Eukaryota > Viridiplantae > Streptophyta > Magnoliopsida > Caryophyllales > Droseraceae > Drosera > Drosera spatulata. The sequence goes on along the minus strand of JAOVYX010001171.1, from coordinate 6,797 downwards.
ATCCACAATGGCCTCCCATCAATGATCCTTTGGTGCACAGCAGCATGCATCGTAGATTGCATCTGGCCATCGTAATTCTAAGGCTAAGTGTTTGGCTATGAATATATCCTAATCTAGATACTTCTTCATCAACTTTTATACAACTGTGAGAATTGCACATCAATCTTAACAATCTTTTCCTAAATTGATGATAACAAAACTCTAATTTTGAAAACAGTAAGATCACTATTCATAACAACTTTATATAAGATAATGTTAAAAGATTTTCTAAAACATGAAGTTCAGAAAAAAGAAGTTACAGGACGTTACATAGTTGGAAAAAAGAAAAGAAAAGAAAGAGATCTGCCTTCTATCCCTATGATCTTTGTGTCCACTATGCTGCATGTGTTCATCCCCTCTACTGCACTTGGGATAGTCTACATCGTGTTTTGATCTGTCCCATGGAGTCTATGTTCCTTGTGATGCTCCCTGGAGTAAGATCTTTTTCTTTTCTCCTTGTCTCTGCCGCTGACCTTCCCTTAAAACCTTGAGGGTTCCTTAGATAAAGTCTTTCTTAGTTTATTACCATCCTTCCTCGGGCAACAGAATCAACTTCCTTGTCTGCAGCTCTCTTCTTGTTGGTGTCCTTTTCCTTGTCCTTGTCTGTATCTTTGTCCATTCCAGTCTGATCTCCATCTTTGTCTTTCTTCCCCTTTTTGTTTTCATCAGTGGGGGGATTAGAGGAAATTTGAGTCTGCGGTTCTACTGTTAGTGCCTCAATTGCTGTTCTGAGGGCTTAAAGTTTAATAGTCATGGTGGTCTGTGTTGTAATTGCTCGATGGATCTCAACTTGAACTCGGGTCTTCAGGAGTTTGATCCTTTGATCATTATTCATGTTATGCTTGTAATTCTCAGAGTCTTATATTATAGCCTGGGGAAGGAGTGAATAGGCTATTTAAAAATTTCTTTCTTGATTGAGTGCAGCCTTATCTTGGTTAGTATACACTAGGTCTATTGCAGACTTGTGAAACTAGTTTTACATATTTTTATATCGAAAAAAGGAGACTAATGCAACATTAGCCAATAAGGTACTACGATCTCTTTTTCAACCATTAAATTAACAAGATGAGAAGTTACCTTGATTTTTTTTCTTTTTGTTCTTTGATCCAACGAATAAAAAAGAAAACACAGTATCTTATTGACTAATGCTGCATTATCCTCTTTTTACTGTTCTTATATTGTCATTTGTCTCTTATAATTGATATTTGATCCAATGAGTCCTCACATGACACCTCTAACAAAATTGAGTGATCATCCATATCTTAGGGGATGTTTGGAATTATTGCTTAAACATGAAGAAATCAAAATCACTTTATAAAAAAAATGATTTTGTATAAAGAAAATCTTGAATATTGTGCTTTCATGAAATATAAAACAGAAACAGAAAATCTTTTTTTTTCTTTTTTTTTTCTCCGTTTGATTTGGCACTCCGCTTCCGTTGAACCTCCTCATTGGACTCGGCTTTATTTACAAGACCTCAGTTTAAAAAACAAACATTAAGAAACAAAAAAAAATATGTGATACCAAACAACTTTGTTTCATCAACCAATAAAAGGAAAACAGAAAACATGAGTGTGAAGTGATACCAAACTGAAGGGTTGTTTGGTATTGTTGGTCAAAACTTTGAAAAACGAAATTAGTAACAGATATGGAAAACTTGTAGCGAAAATAGAAATCACTTCATAAAATAAATCAATTTTTTATAAAGGGAATCTAGAATACTGTATTCAAATGAAATAAGAAACAAAAACTGAAAATTATTTTTTCTAGTTTTCTGTTGTTTGCTTCTATTTCTCCATTTCAGAAACAAGTATCAGAAATAAGCATCTCTAAATGAAAACATAAAATCAGAAATAAAAATGATATCAAACAAATCCTTAAATATTCCATGCCCTGTTCCGTTATCATAGGATCTTTAGATACGACATAAATATATACTTACATATTAAACACAAGATGCTATTCAAACCAAGATGGCGAGAAGGATGATGAACATAATGAGTAAAAATCCATGGTTACAATATATGTTTCCTACTTTCCTTTATGACCTCTATTCTCTTTGAAGCCTCGAAGTTGGATAATGCTACAATTCGGATTCTTGGTGAAACTCTTTTCGAGAAATCCATATTGAAGTCGTTAATTTGTTTATCTCTTCCACAAAATTTAGCTAGTTTGACGGAAGAGGTGTGACAAGAGTGTCGTAAGTCAATAAGTTTTTTGGTCCAGAAAAGAGCGTGCATATCCTTATATTGTAATCTAATATTCCCTCCATCCCATGAAAAATGCAAGAGTTTGACCATGCACATATGCGAGGTGAATTTTGATCCGAGACATCAAACGATATTTTTTATAAAATTTTCGTGAAATACTACTAATATTATTTGTTGTGTAACTTGAACTAAAAAAATTTGATTTTTATGTCGTCCAGTGATAAAATGAAACTCGTCAAAATACGTGCTGAGTAGTATCAAAAGACAAATTGTTGCACTTTTCATGAATCAAAGAAAATAAATAAAAAAAAATCTGATCACGTTTTGTACAAAAAGTAAACTATCATAGAAAATTTATTTTTATATTACCGAGCTTATAGTCATTGATATAGCATGTGCTTCAAGATCAAAAATCAAAGGAAAATTGAATGCATGACATCAAAACCTTTTGCTGATTCGCTCATCTATTCGGAAAATATCATTAAAAAAAGATTAATTGTACTTTTTGATTTACTTTGATGGAGTACTCTGAGCAGTTCAATGAGAACTTCAATATCGCATTGTATGGTTTTGCCAATTCATCTATCCACTTTCCTCAAGTCAAGTACAAAAATCTGATTCCTTGAGTTCAAAGAGTTTAACCACGTCGACCATTGATAATAAAATATTCAAATTTATTATCTGCATTAGGTCCCCATAGAATATGAATTTGCTTAAAATAATCTTTGGTCGTATTGGTATCAAATTATATACTATAAACAAATAAAGATGATTCAATATTAAACACATTTTTATGCTTAAAATATTCATTGGGCAGCTTTTTTTAAAACTCATGACCTATTTTCTTCTAGGTTAATGCATCCGACTGACGAAAGGGTCCAATCACAAAGTTACAGTTCGGAGAGGCAGTGGGATTGCATTGGCTTAAAAGGTCGTACCTTTTATATTTTGAAAAAAAAAGGGTTGATAGCAGCATTAACCAACAAGATATTACGATCTTTTTGTCATCGGTTAGATCAACTAAATATAAAATTGTCTTGATTTTTTTACTATTACGGTCGTGCCGGTTGGTCACGGGCTGTGTCATGCTGCTCGATCAAAAATGCTTCAAAAAATCAGAATCATCTCATCAAATCTCCCACTAGGACTGATTCTCAAACTATCAATCAATCTTGAAACATCATCGGGGATCACTTGCTAACTCACATAACAAGACCAATAGAAGCTAAAGAGGACTTCAACTTCTCGCTGTAACTGATTTGGTAAACATGTCCGTACGATTATCTTTCTCAATAATTTTCTCCAGCTCAATGAACTCATCCTCAACATGATCTCGAATAAAATGATATCGAACGTCGATGTGTTTTGTTTGAGAGTGGTAAGCAGGATTCCGCGCCAAATGAACTGCACTTATGCTGTCACAATACAGTTTGCATTCAATCTGCTGGTGTCCCACTTCTTTCATGAGATCTCTCAATTAAATCAGCTCCTTACACACTTTCGAAAACGTCATGTACTCTGCCTCAGTTGTCAACAATGTCATCACCTTTTGTAGTCTAGACATCGACGAGACCGCACCGCTGCCAAGAGTAAACATGTACCTTGTTGTACTCTTCCTCGTATCAACGTCACTTGCCATGTCAGAATCCGAAAACCCATGCAATCTCATCATTGTACCACTAAACTTCAACATCATATCTTACGTACCAATAAGATACCTTAAGATCCGGTTCACAGCATTTCAGTGTTGAAAACTAGGATTCGACATATACCTGCTGATAACTCCCATTGCTTGGGAAATATCTAGTCTCGTACAGACCATCGCGTATATGACGCTGCCAACCGCAGATGCATAAGGGACTCGAGCCATCTTGTCCCTCTCCTCATTAGATTTTGGACTGTCTCGTCACGAAAGATTTCTAAACTGTCCAAGGAAACGAGTAGATACGGGCTTGGCATTCTTCATGTTGAACCTCTCTAGCACCTTCAACACGTACTACTTCTGACACAACTTCAGCTCCATGCTCTTTCTGTCCTGTTCAATTCTGAGTTCCAAAATCTGTTTAGCAGCGTCCAAATCCTTCATATAGAACTTCCTAACCATCTGCTCTTTTAGCGTGTTGATTTTTCGTATGTCAGCACCTACAACTAACATATCATCCACATATAATAGCAGAATAATTTGTAAATCACCAAACCTCTTGAAGTATCCACAATGGTCCTTGTGGCAGCATTTATAACCACTTCCCACCATGAAATTATCAAATTTGAGATACCATTGTCCAGGAGCCTGCTTCAAACCATAGAGACTCTTCTTCAACTTACAAACCTACTGTTCTTTACTTATCTCTACATAACTTTCAGGCTATCGCATATACAAATCCTCATTTAAATCACCATGCAGGAAAGCAGTTTTAACATCTAACTGCTCTAAATAAAGATCCTCAATAGCAACCAAACTCAATACAGCTCGTATAGTAGGCAACTTAACAACAAGAGAGAAAATATCTGTAAAATCGATACCTGCCTTCTATGGGAAACCTTTCACAACCAACTTGGCCTTGTATCTCTGTGAACCATCAGATTCCTGCATCAACCTATACACCCACTTATTCTGAATCCTCTTCTTCCCAACTAAAAGTCTCACGAAATCCTAAGTCCGATTGATGCGTAGCGACTCCATCTCATTATCCATCGGTTTCTTCCACTCGACCTTGTCACTAACCTGTATTACCTCATCAAAACAACTCGGTTCACCACTATCAGTTAGCAACAAATAGTTACCTGAAGGAGAACACCGATCTAAGGCCTTTCTTTCCCTAACTGGTAGTCTAATCCCACCATGACGTGGTGGAGATGGTGGCGGTGATGATGATGGAGATGACGGTGGTGTAGTTTGTATCGGCTCGGCTGCAGTAAACGGAGATGATGACGAAGACTCTGTCTCACTTTGACTGACATTATCCTATTCACTTGGAGTATCCTGTGCTAGCATGCGCTCCAACCTACTTCCTTCCACATCATTAGAAGAGCCATCTAGATTAAAGAACTCATGAACTACCTTCTTGATCTTCCCACCAAGCTGATCCTTGTGGAAGAGTTTCTCATTGAAGATCACATCTCTGCTTCTAATTACCTTGTGTCCTTCATGATCCCATAGCCGGTAACCATAGCTATCCTCTCCATAGCCCAAGAAGGTACAAATTTTGGACTTTGCATCCAACTTAGACCCTGGAGCTACATCAATATGGACATAGGAGATATAATCAAATACCCGCAGATATGATAAATTTATCTCTTTTTTCTGTCCAGGCCTCCTTGGGTAGTCTACAAGCAATTGACACTAACGGTCCTCTGTTGATCAAATAAACTACAGTATTCACAGCTTCAGTCGAAAACTGTTTCGACAGATCTGTATTACATCTCATACTTCTAGCACGCTCTGCAATAGTTCTGTTCATGTGTTCAGCAACCCTATTCTGCTATGGAGTTCCAGGAATTGTCTTCACCCTTCTGATCCCATTAATAGCACAATAATTTTTGAACTCATGGCTGCAATACTCACCATCATTATCTAACCTCAAGCATTTCAGAATTAGTCATGCCTGATTCTCTACGAAGCTCCTCCACTTTTTGAACACATCGAACACATCAGACTTTTCTTCAAGAAGTAGACCCATAATTTTCTGATAGAATCATCATAAATGTAGCGTAGTAGTTTGCACCAGAAAGAAAAATTACCTTTGACGGTCCTCATACATATATGTGAACCAACTCCAATTTTTTGGCCTTTGGAGCATGGGTGCCCTTTGATAAGCTCTCCTTTTTTTTGTTTTCCAAATACACAGCCTTAAAAAATGGCAAGTCAACCGTTGTCAAGCCATCCATTTTTTTCTTGGAGACCATTACCTTCATTCCCTTCTTACTCATGCGCCCTAACCGTTGATGCCAAACAGTAGCATCGGATGTCGCAGAAGTTAAACTAATGTTATTCTTGCATGTAGTAACATAAAAGAGTTCCGACCCGCGTCCCTCTAGCAACTACCATAGAACCCTTGTGACAGTTGACTCACAGTAATCAAACTGATCTTCCATTGTTCACTATCAAACATGATAATGTACCCATCATGTGACAGTTGACTCACAGAAATCAAATTCTTTGCGAGTTTAGGTACATGCCTAACATCCCGCAATCTCAACACTGTCCCATTTTCCCTATGAACCTGCACATCACCTTTCTTAACTATCTCGCAAGGCTCGTCATCACCAAGGTATACTCTATATACCTAAGTTTCCTTGCACAGAGTTTCTAAACAGCTGCTTATCTGAAGTAGCATGAAAGGAAGCATCAGAATCCAGAATCCATGTATCAAACTTGGAGTTACATGACAGTATTAAGGCATCATCAGATGAATCAGATTCGGTAGTAGAAGCATTTATCGAACCTTTATCTTCTTTCTGATCAGACTTTTTTGTAGGAGATTCATGAATGCGATACCCTCTCTTTCCATACTTCCAGCATCTAACCCCATTTCTTGAGGCACTCGT
>JAOVYX010001170.1:0-12892 GCA_035668315.1 Drosera spatulata | reverse complement strand
ACATCTCAAATTAAAAAGCCACCACCAGTTCCAAACAGACTCTTTTCTAACCAAGTTGCACTGCCAAAGATCGAGTGTGCATCTTCACACTACCTAGGAGTCATATCATAATGCACTCAAGGGACGAGTGTTAAGCAATGAATGCCTGAACTAATGGGACCACATTTTGAATTGTACATTTCAAGAGATCAGTATTTTGCCAATTTAGTTAAAAGTTGCGTAAGGAAACTCAAATAGCTTGATGCTTAATCTTCGGGGTTTAGCATTCTAGTCCTCGCTGACTCGTCTTAGTGACAAACTTTCTGAAATAGTTTTCACCGACTCATTTCGACTGTAATGAGACATGATTTGTAAACAAAAAGATCGGAAGAAATATGAGAAGACTATGGAAAATGGCTAATAAAAGGGTTAGCGCGGTGGGTGCTCATAAGTCACAACTGATGATGAATGATGGTGAATAGCGGTTAACTGACAATGTATGCTCAGGCGTAACAATAGTGGATGCCTGGATGCCTGGATGCAGGAGGATGTCAGTGGTTGTAGAAACGACGGATTGTGATTTATAAAAGTAGGAGGTTGAAAAATACGGTGGCGGGAAGAGGTCATTGATGATGATTGAAGCTGTGATTAGCAATACAGTGGCAAGTGGTAGCAGGTAAAGGATACTAGGGTGTCAAGATGTGGATGTTGGGTGGAGAAGGGTTTGGTGTGCTGTTCCTAGACAGCCATTTGACGCTTATTATCTGTCTCTTACGTCATAAATGAGCAAGTTGCTGGTTGTGGAAGAGATGATGACCAAATATGAAGTTTTGGTTTGTCCAAAATTTTGAGGGATATCCTTTAACCTTTTGGATGATGGCAGGTGACTTCCTTATTGTCTGAAATTGGAAGAAGTATGACAAAGTAAGTATCCTTATGCATGCTCCGTAGATGATTGATCTAACTAGCATCAAACTAACAATAAGAAAGCCTCCCTAAACCTTCCCTTAATCCTCTAGGCTACCAAAAAGGTAAAGAGATTCGCTTTGCTAGTATCCTTCATGAAGCATTAAGCTCCTGCTTCCCTCTAACAATTTATTCTGGGAAATCTAAGGCAGTAGCTAGTGCACTTACCTCGTTGCGAAAGATTACAGAATGTTTGGCAATGCCTTAGAGAATAGCACCTCTCTGCATACAATCAAATCTCTTTGAGCACCAATGACACCCAATAAACAGGAAGTAGTAATCCAAAAGTCAAATGCTTTCGTGTGTCTAAAGTCTGAGAGGGAATTATGAGAATGGAAACTTTCTCTATTTTCTTCAAAGAAACAAGATTTGCATTTTCTACGAAGTAGGATTATGTAGTTAAAAAGCTTCCAACAACCCCATTACGTATAAACACTCCGCACTTCATAACTGGGCATAAACATCACAACATCGTGCAGATTCCAAAAATATAGATAGTTTCTTAAAGTCCTTACTATGATCACTCCAGCACCCATAATCATACTGTAAAACATCCGAACCGAAATACTCGAAATATGTCTGTGGGAAATATTTTAAAATTCCTACAGCTCCCATAATGAACTTCCACTCATCAAGAACTCCATCAGCATAAGACATCGAAATAATGTACACAATTATAGTTGTCAGAAACTCACAATGGAAATTAACAAGCCTGACAACAATGTGACAAGATCATGAGCCTCTCCAACCATCACCAATTGGTTTTTATGTGTTGTGAATCCTGTGTTCTTACGGTTACAGGTAATGTAAGCCCATGTAGGGTATAGATTCTGATCCCTGTTTTCTGTTGTCAGTACATGGCCCAAAAGATCAAAGTTTTAGGTATGACTTTAGAGCATGGTATTCAAGACCTTGTTTCTTATGATCATTATATTGGTGTAGCTTTTTTTGTTTTGATTAGAGGAATGCTAATGGCAATCATTTGTACAATCTCTTCTGCACGTTCTTCCTTCCCTCCGTTAGATCAAGACGGTTACCACAAAAGGACACGAGGCCTATAAAATACAATGGTTGAATGCGGAGAGATTTCAAGGGACTACACAAGAGTAAGTGTTGGTAGCATTTCTCTTCAGATTATTGATGTCTAATATTTTGTTTCTGATTTTGGTTTTGACTATTTTTAGTAAACCACCCCACAATCACCAAGTAATGAATCATCAAACCAGCCAAATCTCAAAAGAATATCCATAACATCACTACCCATCACTCAACATCCCCAATAAAATCTCAAGCTACCCAATCTTCCAGCTACAATCCATCACTTCCCTTGTACATTGATCAATAGAGATCAAACCTAATCAAGCACTAAACCACTTAAATCGCCGTCCTCTCCCCTTCCAACTTCTAATTAACTAAAACTTCATGAACACCACAAACACATCTCTACAAACCAAGCGCGCGCACACACAAAAATACATATCAAGAGAAATGCTACGAACAATTGCTTCTATCCTCACTTTTGAGCACTCTTCTCATTCATTGATTCAAGGAAGTCACCACGGTCACCACGAAACATGGATCCCACAAGAAATCAATGGATGAAAGTGATTATAACTAGCATTTCTCATCACATCAAACTCAATCATATTAACAAATCTCCCCCAAAAACCAACACCGGAAAACACAGATCGCGACCATCCATTACCGTTCCTGTCCCGCGGTGTCCCAGATCTGAGCCTTGACGGTCTTATGCTGAATCAGCAACGTCCTCGTCTGGAACTCGACACCGATCGTGGCCTTGGAGTCGAGGCTGAACTCGTCCCTCGCGAACCGAGCCAGGATCTGCGACTTCCCCACCGCCGAGTCGCCGATCAACACGACCTTGAACACATAGTCCGCTTTCTGGTTCGCGTCGCCGTACCCAACACTCGCCATAGGGTTGAGACTTTTGAGATGATGAGAGCGACTTGGCGTGGAACGGGTGATGACTCTAGTCTATGACTCTTGTCTTCGACTTTGAGGGGGAAAAAGAAAAAGGAAAATGGGGAAATTGGGGGAGTGGGGAGAGACTAGTGCTGTGGGTTTTGTGCTACAGTGGATATGCGTCGGTGTATATTTTGAAGTTTGAAGGTGATCAATATCGTTAATTGATTGTTTTGGTTTCTTTGTTGCCCTTCGTTATACTCCCTTCATCGCGAATCATAAAGAACGGTTTGGAAAACATATATCTTGAGACGAAGTTTAACTTACGTTACGATAATCAAGTATTATTTTTTGAAAAAATATTAATATAAATTTAAGTTATGTATTTCAATTTGATGTTAATGATATAATTTTTTTACGTCATTAATATGATAAATGAAACTTTTTCAAATACGTGTTAAATAGTATAATGATTGATAATGTTGCTTTGTTTATTATATGAAACGGAGGGAGTAATTTCCAACGTTCACATAATTTCTACGCTATTCTTAATTAGACGAATTATTTGACATGATATAAAATTTTCAAACAATGTTTTAACACGGGGGATTTATCCAGGCAAAAAATCTGTAACTCGATGAGGTTTAACATGAGGGTGACATCTTTTTAATGCATGGTGCGGTTTTGTTCTGATTCGAGATGCCATTTCGTTTAAGGCAGACAACAAAGACGCAAGGGGCTCAGAAATCGACCGGTTGAAGAATGATCAGATTCCGACCATGGGGGATACAGCTCAGACAGCAGCCATGGAGATCGATGATCCGAAGATTCCGTAATCTCCAACTGTTACGATCTTGAAAAATGAAAAAGGACCAACTGAATGTGATCTCAAAGGCAAGAAATTCAAATTTCAAAGTTGAACCCGTACGGATTTAATTACGGGGAAGGAAATATGGGGGATATCAAAGAAAATATGTTAGATAGGGCAGGAACTCAAATGGGTCAATGGGAGCAGATTAGGTCTCGAGCAACGCACGATACCCAGGAGAAAGAAAACACCCGTCCTCTCTGTTGTAGCCATAGGAGCAAAGGGTAGTGGAAGAGGCATAATCAGACATCTCGATTCAAACCGACTAACCCAAACAAGTCTAAATTGGTGGGACCAATTCAGTGTGCAAGCAAAAGAAGGAGGATTCTTGCACAATAGATCTGAGACATGAGAATGATGAACGTCAAGCGGCTTCCCGTAGGGGTGATTCCCAGGGGAGCCGTATCCACTAATGGCGCAATTCTGGAACTGTCAGGGGATGGAGAACCCCTGAACAGTTCGAGCTCTGAAGCTTTTGCTTGACAAAGAAGTTAATCACCTAGTCTTCCTCTCTGAGACTAGGTTACACAGAGGCGATGGTGATTGCTTGAAGAGGAAATTGAGATTCCCCGATGGCATTGCTAAGGTAGGAGCTAGAGAGAGGTGGAGGCGGGTTGATGCTGTTATGGGATGATCCTGTACGGGTATCGATAAGGTGTTTTTCTGTGAATTTTATTAATGCTATAATTGATAAAAATGAATATTGTACAAGATGGCGCCTTACAGCGTTCTACGGAGAATCGATCACAGCTCGACGTCCGACTATGTGGAATACACTCATGAATCTAGCCAGTGAGTCAGACCTCCCATGGCTCTGTACAGGTGATTTTAATGAAACCTCTACAATGGAGAAACAAGAGGGGGTCAGCCACGGAACCCTAGACTGATGAGGGATTTTCAGCAGGGCCACAGTTCACTTGGAGTAAATGGGTTAGAGAGGGGCAATGGGTAATGGAGAGGCTGGACAGGATGGTGGCATCAGAGGCATGGCTGCGTATTTTCCCGGCTGCTTCATCCGATTATCTGGCCATAATCGTCAGTTGGAATGGATTTGCTCCTTATTCGAGTGGTGTATCTGCAGATGTTGTGAGACCGTTTAGGTATGAGCTTGCTTGGGATAAAGACTCGGATTGCAGGAGGCTGGTCTCGTCAACGTGGGGGATTGATTAGGGCTCGGATCCTCAAATCTCAATCCCAAAAAAGCTGCGCAAGGTGGGGTGGTGTCTGCGGAGTTGGAGCCGAAGAAAATCCAAAGCGCTGCGATTGAGTATAAGAAGGAAGCATGAGAGATTAGAAGAAGTACATAACAAGCCGAAAGAACAAGTGAACCTGAAACATATCTTGGAGGTCAAACATGACCTAGATGTTTTGCTAGATCGCAAGGAATCCTGCTGGGCTCAAAGGGTCGAATCAGTTGGCTAAAAGAAAGGGACCAAAACATCAGATTTTTTCACTCACGGGCAAGCTATCGTCATTGAAGAAACAACATATCAAGCCTTGAAAATGAAGCTGGGGTGTGGGTGTCGAGTCAAGAGGGAAACAACATATCAAGTCAGGGTCTATTCTCATCTCAAAATGAGAATGTTATGGTCTTCTGCTTCCAGGGGTGACGGTCGAGACTGTCAGGGAGAGCGTTGGAATTGCTCAATAAGGTTTTCGACATCTCAAAAATAGAGGCAGCTCTCAATAGATGGGTTCCAGCAATGCCCCAGGGTCGGATGGATTTAATGCTTCATTTTATAAGACACACTGACCGATAGTTAGGGAGGATATGACAAAACTGGTCCTTGATTACCTGAGGGGAAATGGCGACCTAACAGCCATTAACTTCACATACATAGCTCTATGTCCCAAGGTGTGAAGTCCTCGAAAGATTATGCAGTTCAGACCAATAAGCCTCTGTAATGTCTTGTACAAACTGGTGTCGAAGGTGTTAGCCAACCGGCTTCGACAAGTGCTTCCAGAAGTGACATCGGACTCCCAAGAAGAATTCATCAAGGAAAGGCTTATCATAGATAATGTGATAGTTGCTTTCGAGAGCATGCACTATTTGAAAGGGAAATCAAAAGGTCGAACGGGAGCTATATGATCAAGCTAGACATGGAAAAGGCATATGATAGGGTGGAATGGCGCTTCCTACATATTGTTATGGAACAGATGGGTTTCCCGACCCATTGGGTCGCAGTGGTTATGCGATGTATATCCTTGGTTTCCTACTTAATTCTCGTCAATGGGACCCCAATAGAGACCTTCATCCCGACACGAGGATTAAGACAAGGAGACCCGATCCGAGTGAATCTGATATAGCGTGGCATGTCTATCCCTGGTGTGTGTCCCATATCTGAGAATGGGGATGAATCTGTCGAACATATACTGGGTTCCTGTGCATTCGCAAAGAAGGTTTGGAGCCGTTGTTTGTATAACCTTACTCCACTGGATAAGTCTATGTGTTTTCGGAATGGTGGTTTATGGCCTTGCAGAATCTGAGCCAAGGAGAAGCATCAGAGGTGGCATCCCTTATGAGTACGATTTGGCTCAATCGGAACTCCAAGATTCACGAAGGCAGAACGAATCCAGCCTTCATGGTGTACAAGTTAGCTGTGAACACTATTTCTCATTTCAAGAGTGCAACCGCCTCTTTACCTTTTCCTAATATGGGGAGGGGCAGCCGAGCTCAAGCAAAATGGCAGGTTCCGTCCTATGGTCGCCTCAAAATCAATGTAGACGTTACTAACCGAATTAGAGGCGTCACAAGCCTCGGGATGGTAATCAATGTTCATCAAGCGGATGTTAATATGGCACTGGATCGAAACCTGGAGTTGTCTCTCCCTCCGGCCATTGACGAAGCCTTAGCAGCACGGGAAGGCTTACACCTACCTAAACAATTGGGTATGGAACGAGTTATCTTGGAATCTGATAGTCGACAGGTTGTGGATATGCTCCAAGCGAGACAAGCTGATCTCTCCATTCTAGGAAGTGTGATCCAGAATTGCCTTAATTTGTACGTGCCGACCTCTTTCCCAGAAGATATACGACAGATATAAAAGAGAAAAGTTTGATAACTTATATCATTTACAAACTGCATATCTAGCATACATAAAGTAACCAGACATTTAGAGAACACAATCATACCAAGTATTTCTTTTCCCCCACCATTAAGCGAATATCCATTCACGTGTATCTCATTTGTAAAATGTCCCAATAATATTATGGGAGCATACCAAAATCAGAATGTACACACATTGTGACCTAAGCCAAACCCCTTACTTTTCATTTCATTGCATGGGTCAACCAGTAAGAAGGTCAAGTCCTAATTGAAGTCATGAGTCTCCTGCAGTGAGTATCCCAACAACCAAAATGACCTCTCCGAGTCGCTACATGCATACAAGGTGAATACTCACAGTTATTCCCCTGGATAGTCCCTTCCACAACACAGCATGTCTAGTCATAGTGTAACTTTAACAACCTTAACACTCGACATGGTCCCACAACTAACCACATAGTAGTCAATTAGACAGTTCATGTATTTATGAAATGTTAACCATTCTAAGCAGTTATCACGCAATCAATGAATACACTCAACACGCGTCATCATTTCACAGCAACCCAGCATTAAACACACAGCAGATTGCAACCATTGAATTACGTGATTCATGTTTAGTGAGTACGTTTAGAGATTCTAATGCATATTATTGTACTTACGATATAATAATATATATCGTCACACACAATAAGTGCAAACGTTACCTTCTTATTGCAACTTCCTAACACACACGCTTAACTTGTCCTTATGTCTCAACAAGCGATGTCTCCAGGTCCAATAATATGATAGGATACGTATATTAATACACACCCTTTTTTGGATTATTAACCACGTTATGAGGTTTAACACATTCGTTAATTCTTCATGAAAAACCATTACATTGATACTACAAGGTGATGTCTAGCTTCGAATGTGTTTTGATACTGTTTTTGATAGTTTGTGTTATTGATTTTCTATATTGAATATCGTTAAAGGTATTTATAAATATTTGGAGTTATTTCGATGTCAAAAAGGTCATTCCTGATCCAGAAGGTTCTGAGACGACATCCCCGTCTCTGGGCGGGCGTTCCGACCTCTAGAACGGATGTCTCAGATTCTGTTCAACATGACCTTTTGACTTTCTAAATCTATAGTTTCTAGTATACAACTCCAAACATTGTTCCGTAAAGTTTTACATAAACTAAATCCATAATCTTTTCAGTGAATTAAAGTTTTCATCTTAATTTCTTACAGATAATAGCATTTTATTTGTTTTAAGTTACGTTTTTTTGTAAATCAAATAGTTTGACCTTCCTTCACAAATCATCCCATAACTCTTTACAAACAACTTCAAATACCGATTCGTAAACTGTTCTAAAAACTACACTTCAATACCTTTCTAGTGATATAAGGATCATTTTCTAATTGTTACTGTATAATTCCAGATCAAGTCATAAAGTCAACCTTGTATTTAGTTTTCGCAGATTACGACTCTAAATCATGATCTATTAACTTTACTAAAAATTAGATAAGTAAGGTTTCAACATATATGAAAATGAGAATTTATTTCAGAACCTATGATTTTCAACAAAATTTTTAATTATGATGTACATCTTCTCTTATTAATGTTGAAGGATCCTCATGTGGTGTCGAGTGATTAAATCAAGTCCTCGTCACCTTGCTCCTCTCCGTGGGTGTTGTGTCTTTAGCATCTTACTTATCTCCTTCTTTTGTGTGGTAAGTAGTGTTTCTGTATTTGTGAGAAGTTAAGAGGTGAGGAGATGAGGATTTTCAAGGAGAAGAGCTTGTATTTATAGAAAAGTAAATTGATTAAGGTAATTAAGTGGTAAATAAGTGATAATTAATGAGTAATTAATGCATAATTAAATTAATTCATATGGAGTAAAAATTGACATAAAGAAAATTAAGAGTCAAAATTAAGTTTAAGTCATTTTCGTATAAATATGATATTTCCGTATTAAAATCGTATTTCGTCGTATTTACATATTGAGGTTGTATTTAATCCATATTTTGCATTCTTTCACAATTATATTGTCAGACGAGCCTTATAATCCTAAAAAACAAATTATAACGTATAATAGTTTATTATTTACATTAATTATTGTGAAATTAAATTTTATAAAATTTTTCGGATCCTTACAATATCCGTATTAATCTCAAGCAGGCTGTCAACTGTGGCATCCGGAGCAATCCCACTCGGTTGGAAAGCAAGGCTTTGGCTGGGAGAACCCGAGATCCAACGTTTCCTAAATACACGGGTGTGTTCCCCTGTACCCAGGTGTCAAGTTAACCCCAGACGTGGTAGGGATCTGGAAGACATTAGACTACGCCATACATGTAAGGGGTAATTCCCGACCTTGGCCTCCAGTAGCGTCGAGTTAAGAAAATATTTTGCATTCAGAACCAATGCTGCAAGCGAGCCCGGACTTGCAACATCCTCCACAATTGCTTGGCAATAACGCAACATTTAGGCATTCGAATTCGCAGAAACCCATGCCTCCCATTGTTTTTGGCATATAGAGTTTTGACCAGCGCATCCATTGGACTCTATTTTTTTCCGTTGTTGATCCCCATAAAAACCGATTACAGACCCTATAGGGATCCTCCATCACACTTTCAGAAAGTCTGAAACAAGTCATGATTTAGGAGGGAATTGCTTGAAGGACCGCCTTAATCATTACCTCCCGTCCCTTTAGAGCTTTCACCATTTTGTCTGTGACCCACGAAAATAGCACTTTCTTCGATATTCCACAAGTGGAAGGCATCCCTAGATATGTGCCCAGATCCTTTTCCTCCCTCACCCTCACTCAGGATCCCAACAAAGGATCGTCTTGCAGCGTTCGGCATGCTAGGACTGAAACACACAGCTGATTTGTCCCGATGCAGCTTCATATGCCAAGAGCAGCTGGTGTATTTTCTCCGCTTCTGCTCTGGTCGCATTGCTTGCTTAAGACTAGGATGCCATCTATGTTAATAATATATCCTTAAATATAAATTTTTCAATATATAAGATTTGTGTTCGATAAATAGGATGTATTTTAATAGTATAAAATATCATATTATTGTAAACCTAATTTTTTATAAATACTAACTTAAAAACAACGATCTTGATATTTCAAACTAAATATTTTGGATGTTATGTTTCAAGTCTAAAATTCTCTGTCAATTGCTCTCAACAATGTGCAAACAAGAGGTGGTTTATTGGGAGGCCGAGCTGCACACACGTACTCCGCCCAGTTTCTTATGAGTCTAAGCCACCTGCATTAATAAATGTGAGAAGGTCTCGGTACACATAATAAAGAGGTAAGGAGATATAGGATGGTCTTGACGTAACTCTCGAGAGGGCTTTATCTGAGCTGTCTGACGACCATTCACCAAGACCGAATACGAAAGTGATGATATATATCGTTGTACTGGATCCACCCAGACCGGTTTCATTGATTCTGGAATCATGAGTACCACTTCCATTACCATTAATTAGTCTAAAATTCTTAAATCCAGGTGGGCCAAAGTCCATCGAACTCTTCATAACACGAATTGTTGATCATTAACTTAATTATTCTTTGATTCGGAGGGAAATGATTATTGTCGAGTTTAAGAACTAATGGTAACAGCATGATGTGTTATCTTCCATTTGAACTTGACGAGTCTTTGTGATTTGATCTACTTGGAAAAGTTCACTATCTTAGATATATGGCATTACTTTCTTTTTATTTGAGAGGGTTCCCAACTGAAATATCATAACAGTTTGATTATACATATTTATAAAGGTTAATTTTGATTAGCATTATATGACAATTAAATATATGATTTTCTATAAAAATTTTATATAATGTCAATGATAGTTTATATCATACACTTGCACATGTGACCCTTTGCAAAATATTTTATATCAAGATGTTTTTTTTTTTTTTGTGTTTTTGAAAGGATATCGAGACATCTTTTGAATGTGCGTGAACTAAGGTTGATGAATTTGAAACCGACAGTATTTTGAGATGGGGCTTGCTGCTGGCTAGCACGATTTAATCTTGAGGAAACATTATTATTGGCATCACGTGGGATGGCTGCCAGCATGTGCCCATGCGTTTAATTTGACGCTTTCGGCCCGAGCGGATGCGTAACTCAAGCTCGATAAGATTGGTGGATCAGTCATCTTCATACACATGTTCATCATCATTGATTGACAGTTATTTATCATTAATTATCCAAAAAAGTACTCCCATCTCATTTGTGAACAAGAACTTTACAAAGAATCTCAACAGCTGATTTAACGTCCAACCAATTCAACACTAGTACTTTTTTTTCCCTATAAGGAGAAGGTTATGCTTTTTGCGATCAATCAAGGGTCAAATGAAAGAGCCATAAGCAGCTGGAACATGCGGCGAAACATCGATCTTTGTCAGTCGTTTGAAAAATTAAATATAATTTTAAAATATATATTTTAGATAAAAAATAAATTTTTTTTATCAATTTTATTGCTTTTTATATTTTGATTCATATAATACAATTTTTAAATAATTAATCATTGATATGGATAAAAATAAAATTTTATTATATCACTAAAATATATAATTAATTTTTTTTAATATATATATTTTGATTTAAATAGTAAATAAATTGAAACAACACGTATTTCAAATTTCTAAAGTCAAACTCGAACTGCGTACGGTTTTCATGAACTACTACATTGTACATTAAGCTACTTTAGGAAAGATATGCTTTGCTGGCTGTGATGGATAAAAAGGGAGAGGTGTCGTGGTCAGACTTGTCAAGCTAAGTTTCCACTTTTAGTAATATTTTGATCATGTGCAGAGTTCAAATACTAGATTCCAATTGCCTTGTACGTAACAACCATCCGTTTTAATTTATATGTAGTTCATATTAAAACATATAAATTAAAAAAAAATTATAATATATTTTAATGACATAACAAAATTTTATTTTTACTTTTATTAATAATAAATGAAAATGATAATTGCATTGAATGAATCAAATATTAAAGAGTAATAAATTTAAGGATAAAATTGATATGTAACTTTTCAAATTTTGTTTACATAATCTGATATCACATATTTTGAAACTCTATTTTATTTAAGAGACAGATAAATTGAAACGGAGAGATATTTTTTGAGAAGTCAACCTATTAATTCTTTCACATTTAGGTTTCTTTGACTTGATTTTAGGTGATTGTGCTTTATTTGAAGGCGATGAGGATTTTATAGGAACCGTTGAGTAGTTACTGCAATACTGCAACAAGATTTTCGCTGTTTAACAAACGTTGGATGATTGTGAATCTGTGATTGTCCCATAACATCGGTTTTAGATCAAACTAGGTTAGAATTATGGAGGATCTTAACTCTTCAGCACAGTGTTAAAGATCTGAAGCATGCATTGTTAACACAATCGATTTCCAAAAGATCTTAACCTTTCAGGCGACTGATTTCAGAACAAACGAAAAACATTGCTGTACAATTGAGAACTGCTATTATCATGCTTTGTGAAGATGGTACTCGTCAAAATGGTTAGATGATCCACGGACTACCACCACATTCTTTGTTTGCAACGATTATTTTCAAGAACATGTTTCCTACACTTGTACACATATCAGGAAAAATTACTCAATACACTATCAGAAGAACCGGAAACAAAAGTATCCTCGAGAACTGCAGTCGCTGGAGCTAAATTGCAAAGGGCAACTCAATGTCCAAGTCTTCGGGGATCCTCAGCTGGTATTGAAGCTTTGGGAGCATGGAAGATATATATGTGGCTTGAGCCAAATAAGATGCATATAAGAAAGTTTGCTCACTCGCTTTAACGAATGTGGAATCCTTGATGAATTCTTTTGCCTTATCTGCACACTTGAGGCTCAATTCTTGCAGCAAGGAACTCAACTTCGAGTCCTCGTCAATGCTTTCGATGTTTTGTTTTTCCATGTTTATTATTTCCTTGAAAACCCCCTTCTTGAAACTCCAGGTACCCGTCTTCCAGTTATAGTGATATAGCACAAGAAACCTTTCTCCATATTTCGCTACGAACTCAACCGCGGCTAGGATAAACTCCACTTCTTCGTTAGACATGTAGTATGGAAAACTAATCCTCGTCCATCCCGGTTT
>JAOVYX010001169.1:0-12892 GCA_035668315.1 Drosera spatulata | reverse complement strand
CCGCCGTCGTCGAAGCCCAGAGCAGCTGCGTCGCCTGCTGGCCGTCACCCTGAGCTTCGCCGCCGCCTGCCCTGCCTCGTCCCGATGCTGCCCTGCCTCGCGCCGCCTTGCCAGCCTTGCCAGCCTTGTCGGAGCTGCCTCCGGCCGTGGGTGGCCTGATTCGGCCGCCGCCGGCGACTGCCGCCCAGGCCGCCATCTCAGGCCTTCGTCCCTGTCCCCCGAATTCCCTGTTCGAGGGCTGTACGAAAGGGGAAAATGGAATTAACCCTTTTTGTTCCTTAATTCGAATATTAGTGTGTACAAATATAAGTGTACACACATATATGTAGTATTTTGGATTAGTACGAAGGTACTTATAATATTTATTTTATTGTAGGTACACCTGATACGCAGCAAGGCAATTAAGCTTGAGGGATTATTTGAAGGATTTTCGGATTTTATAAAATGACAAGGTAACACACATCGTTACCTTATTTTTAATATGCGTGTGCGATTTAATTGTATGAACGCCTAGATTACGAACTTAAATTAAAATAAAATCTGGGTATTTGCATGACTATTTGCCTGCCTGAAATTGCATGTTTTGATGATTCACATGAAATAATGGTAACGATGCAAAATTAGAATATTTGTAGATTGCTATAAATATTTTTTATACATGTCCTGTTTCTTTTGGGTGACTCCTGTGAGTGAATTATTTATATTGTAACATAAATAAATTATGAAAGGTTACAAAACTTCTTGAATTGGATATCATGTGGAATTTAATTATCCAAAAATCTCAAGTACATTTAAATATGATCTCTAACGCCATGGTAGTTGCCTGCTATACATGGAATTAATAATTTAATTTCATGTCACATGCCTGAACAACCTGAATCCTGAATCCCGAATCCTGAATATAAAGAAGTTTCCTGAAAATAACAATGACTGGGAGAGTTACAGTTACATGACTAGCTAGGGAAGGACTGAACATCCCTTTAGCGTGCACGCAGCGGAAATGAGTGTTGGCCGTGTCTGGTTAAAGTTAACCATCCTGGGTCGACTGCAGATACCACAATGCCTGTTTAATAGTTCCTAGTACGGCCATATTAGGTAACTATATTCCTGAAGTAACTCTTCCCATGTCATCAACTTGTAAAAGTCACGAAAACTAACACGACATGACACGTAATACATGAAACAAGGTTCAACCCGAACAACTAGAAACGATATTAATAATACTGCTATCCTGAACGTACGTGATTATAAGTATTTATATTCTCCTGTTTGACATATGATTGCTCGGTGTTGTTTGCATTACATTCTGTTTGTGCATGGGAAACACATGATATAATAAGCATGTTGGACCCCTGAAATGGGCATGTATCCTGTGTTACTGGGCTTCCAAGCTCACGGTTACGTGTTTGTTTCCGGTATTGAGCGATCGTGGGATGAATAGTCATACAACGATGCTGAATAGATTTGGACTTTAGAAACGCTTCCTTTACATTTCTGAATATTTGAATTTCTTGTAATAAAGTACAATGTAAGTTGGATATTTTTTGATTTCCTATGTTTCTGATACTTAAATCCCTTATAAACTTGTCGCCTTGCTTCGAATGGATTTTGGAGCGGCGATAACGCCCGTGTCGAGCAGTATTGGACAGGAAATCTTGGGATGTTACATTTATACATCGAGGAAGTTGAAATATCCAAGCAAAAACCTTCGAAAGTAGAGACTGCTCCAGCGGAATGATGGATGCGACCGACCGAAACGACCTTCTCATCACTTAACCTAACTCTCGAGTCCAGAAACTCTGTCCGCAGAAAGTCCTTATCCATTCTTTTACTAATTGGGGCTCAATTAGGTGGGGACTCTTAAAACGACACCATCCTGACTGTACATAACCCTACTGTGGCCGAAACCCGCCCTTGTCCAACACTTATAATTATAATCAACCACGCCCCATAACTCCCAAATCAAATACCACAAATGGGTACACTTCCGCGAAAACCCAATACCAGATCCAAGAACATATAACCAATCATCCCTAAATTCCCGAAGTCCCACCCACTTCCCCTCTCACATCTCAGCTTCCAATTCCCAAAAAAACCAACTATCCAGATGAAAATTTCGTCTTCGCTACCATCTCTTATACAAGATCACACAATCTAGAGTATATAAATCCATACCTGCTGCTGTTTGGCTACTTGGTCACGGAGCTTACTCGCTTGTTTTCTCAGAGCATCCATTGTAATCCTATTTGCCCTTCACAGATCTCCTCTCTGGAATTTCAAAATCTAGAGACGATGTGATAGCCGAAGGAGTGAATGAAGTGTTTTGATGTCCGATCTGACAGCGTAGAGAAACTGCGTCGGTGTGTACGGCAGTTGAGTTCTCCGGTTCATGCCATAGCTTCGTCCGCTTGCGTGTTTTAATTTCTTATTAGAATAGTGATAGTTAGATGTCCGGTATAAATAAACATAATAAAATTAAATAAGATTTATATTAGAAATTTTTTTATATATACGATATTGTATATTGAATTTAATAGTTTGTTTTTTTAATTTTTTTATTTTCGAAATCTATCTAAGTATTGCGATTTACGTGAGTTGTTTATATTAATTTTCAATCTCGATTATTAAATTGAACTAAAAGATAGAGATAGAAAAATCTAGTGTAAACCCAACTTATAAAATAAAATAGAAAACTCGTTCATGTATATTAATGTATGAGAACAAAAAAAATAATAATTATCGTGTTGTGAAATAAAGATCATATAATATCCTGATATGTAAAATTATTTATAATTACTTAA
Organism: Drosera spatulata; assembly: GCA_035668315.1. NCBI lineage: Eukaryota > Viridiplantae > Streptophyta > Magnoliopsida > Caryophyllales > Droseraceae > Drosera > Drosera spatulata. The sequence continues at coordinate 10,091 of JAOVYX010001169.1, read as the reverse complement.
TGACGATTTTATATAAGATTATAAAATTTTAAGGTTTTTTTTAAATAAATTTATGAAATATTTCGTATATATGATGAGTATATTTTTTATTTGATCTAAATATTTTATGTTAGATTTAAGATATTAAAATTTATATTTAATTGGCTGATGATGGGATGCGAATATACATTGGGTGATGCGAAGAGAAATCGGGATGTTATTTTCATTTAAATAGGTTAAGATATATATATATATTAGATTTAATTTAATTGGTTTTATTTTTTTTAACTGATTTTTTTAATGTCAATAATGTCATGTCATACCGTCATGGTGTTTACCATTTAAAAGAGACTTAATATTACGATATATATTAAATTAGATAAGATTTCTTTCCTCGCTTCAAAGTAGGTTTTGACATGTAATAAGGTTTTATGTTTGCAAGGGGAAATAGAATTTGTTTTTAGCAATATAGTCTCTACATCCCATATAAATAACGATGACACACATTTCAAGGTATAATTTAGTGCGATCAAATATCATATTTTATAAAATGTTATGAAGCACTAGTGATAGACTAAGTTATGAACTTTAATCTTGAACTAATTTAAGATTTTTTCAATATCATTAAGAATAAGAATGGAACATTTCGAAGTGCATGTCATCACAAGTACGTGGGACAAAGGGAATACTATTATAAAATAATATGTTGTTAGAAAAGATATTCGATAATGGAGATCTCGGTATTTATCTTGCAAAATACTCCCTCTGTCTGAGTATTCAATTATAGAGATAAATTTTGGCCAGTGTCGTACGACGATCGAACGTAATTTTTTTTATAAGTTATGTACTTTTTTGCCGAAATAAAGTTATTTACTTTAATCGAATACATGTTACATGACAATCAAATATTACTCGATATGAAAACAAGACTTCATATCCATGATATTGTTTACTACACTTTTTCACCAAACTCCACTTAACCAAAATTGTCGGCCTCCTTTCACATTATCTTGATTATCTTTGCTAAGTTTGAATTTTTATGTACATTGCTACCTAGGGAATGAATGAATGTGAATTACTTCTTGATTAGGCTTGTTGTATTATTTAGGTCGATATTTTTTCGATTCCATGCTTATGAGTGTTATGATATGATTCTCATGATCATTTAGGAATGGTTAGAGGTGCTTTGATTAGGTAATGACTTTGTGATATTAGGATTGGTTCATGAAAGTGTGTCGAGGGGGACAATGAACTAGCTTGCAGAGAAATATGAGCTATATATGACACTTGATCGCTTTATTGTTAAGGTTGAACATGTTATCTTGAGTTTTTGTTTTTTGTCTTTGTTTACGGACAAGTAAAGGTTAGCTTGGGGGAGTTTGATGAGTGTGAAAACACTCATATTTTTTTTTTGTGTTATTTTCTTTGTTTAAGTGTCTTTTTAGTCGTGTCCTTGCTTTTTGCTTACTTTTTGTGTCAAGGACATGGTACTGTTTTTTTTTTTTTTTTTTTGTGCGTGTGTGTGTGTGTTTTTATTGTGTAGGTATCGCATTTGGTGACATTTTGAGCTTATCTTTGCATGGTGAGTTATTTCGAGGATGATGGGTGCTATGGAAAATATAACACGTAAGTGTACGCAATTGTATCAAGTAATATAGTTGTGAATAGAGTATCGTTCCATACAGACTCATTTTCTAACGCTCAAATTATCTAGTCCTCGTTTGGTATTGAATTGATGGATAAATTGGCTAACTCTAATACGACTAAAATAAGTAAAACAAAACAATTAAATTTAAGAATGAGATCAATGAAATGAAAACCTAGGAATCCGACTTCACCTATACTTGACACAAGATCCAACTTTTATCGTTTCGTTTAAACTACTCAATTCAATTGGTTGACAATCAAGTCTTCCCAAATCATTCCATAATCCCTTCCGAGACCTAATGAAAATTTTCTTAACTACTAATTCATCTTATTCCTATGTGAATTAAGGAATCAAGAAATCATTATACTTTTTGGAAACTTATATTACAATCACATAGGTCATGCATACAATATTCCGATCATGCAGTCAACCTTTGGTATTCAATATCACGGTCTAAATCTTAATTTCTCTTCCGAATTAATTAAGATCCACAAAACATTCATGTGACGACCAAACACACAAAGGTATTAAACATAATATTGAATACTCAACCAATATGAATCAAGGAAAGTCTACCATCGTCGATAAAAACTGAATCTTTACAAGTTTGGCTACATCTTAACCCTGGAGAATAGAATTAACTCATGACGGAGATCAAGAAAAACATAAAAGATGACGAAGACATGACAACAGAGAAGAGAAGAAAACTCCTTTGAGTCAAATTAACTTCCGTCGTCTTCAATCTTAACAACAATGGATTCTCCTCGTCTTCCAACGTATTCTCCCTTCTCCTTTTTTTTTTAATTTTTGAAGATCTCTTTTCTTTTTTCTCTTTTCTCTCTCCAAAAAGATCTGTCCTTCATTTCATTGGTCAATAGATTAGATGTTTCTTCTAAAATTTTCAAGATAATCTCCAACACCACAAAATGAACTCACCCAATTTATAGCAAAATATTAAATAAAAAGATATAAAGTAAGTGAATAAAATTCACTAATCAAAAATTCTCAAAACTTAACACTTTGCTAGTCCTCAAGTAAAGAAAGAAAGAAACTCTAAGACTCTTAAACAACTCAAATGAAAGTTTGAACGACTCAAAAAATAAAAACGCAAGCATGACTAAGCGCAACATATGCATTACTTCAAACTACCCCTTGATAACATTTCAACGAAACGTGATTGTCTCACGCAATTAAATCAACAGTTATAACACTTTATCCATACCCCTTGACCGTGAGGATCAATAATCTCAACTCACCAACTCTCTTGCAAGAAGGGACCGAAAGTCTAAAATCTGTTAATGCGATGAGCTTAACCAACATCAACTCAAAAATAGACGCGGCAAGAAACATAACAACACCAAGTACCATGAGCGATTCTGTAACGCCTCGACTTTCCTTTTTTTTTTATTAATGATACACAATACGTCACTGCCGTTAGACCCAACGCCTTGACCAAGCAAAAACTATACTTTTTGGCATAGTCATAAGAATTAATTTAAGTTCACTTATACAGCATTAATTTAGAAACTTTTGATGCACTCAATCATATATCGGAATATCACCTTTGCAGCGGAATTTACATCTCCTTCTAAGATCAGAATAACTTTCACACATAATCTACATCTAGCGTCAAATCTAAGGTCATACTTCTCCTTCAAGTTTTGTTCCAGTAACAAAGAGAAGAAGAAAGACACAGAAAAATAATAACCGTGAGCTATAGAGCTCAATAACGTGTCGGTCCCCTTACCAGGGGTTACACGAGAGAAGAAAGTAAGGAAAAAAAAAGAAAATGATCACTAGGATCCTTTGTTCCAATACTCTTGAATTATCATGTCAATCTGGCATTCACAATTATCATCATAAGCATACCAGTGATTTACCATAGTCACATAAGCACACTTAACATCACGTAACAAACCTCGAAACCACGCGTCCATCGACACTCCAGATATTATCAATGTCATTTACTATCGTCATATCCTTTATGATAATACCAGTCAAGACCTCCATATCCAACAAACTAAGACAATGACATTATGACACGATAGATCCCCAGTTCAAATCTTACGCATTGTTGTACTCAACGGTTCACTCAAATCTTTGTTATACTTGTCATCATATCAATTAAACAGAGACGACAGACAACAGATACCCTCAATGTTATACTTATACCCTTGGTGAGACTTATTCAATTTCATAGGTAAGCTTTATTCAGCTTTATTGAAATGGACATCTGCGAAAAGGGATCGGCCAAACCGGAGCCCATGGTCTTCGACAGTGAGATACCATCATACCAAAAGGTCAATGAAAGAATGTCACCACCAAGTCACTATATAACACATGTGACAGACACAACGCTCTTTGTGTTTTATACCACGGAGTCATCTCATCAATTTATGAATTTATAATCTTTTCACATATTCACCCTCATTATATCAGCAAACAAGGCATAACACACATCATGAAACAACACTCCACAGCACTCAGTATTTAACACACAGCACATAACAGTTGCAGTCAGTATTTTACGTCAGCCACATTTAGTGACTGCGTCCAAAGATTCCAGTGCATATTATTATACTCATGGTATAATAACACGCATACCCACACACAATAAATCTAAACGTTGCCTTTTATCATAATTCTTCACATGTACATGCTCAGCCTCGTCTCTGAGTGACAACGAGCAGCGTCTCCAAGTCCTATAATATAATAGGATACGCGTATTAAGACACATCCTTTTGAATGATTGTTCACGCTATGGAGTTAATTATATTTGTTCGTATTTCTTGAAAAACCATTTTAGTAATATTAAGTGGTGATGCCAAGTTTTAAGAAAAGTCTTTGATACTTATTTTATAATGCCACGATATTTAGATAACTTATAAACACGTGACGTCACTGTCGCTACAGATAGGAGTTCATAGCAAAGCAAATTTACAACAGGGTTTACATTAGAGAATATAAGAGAAAGCAATTATAAATATAGCTCATCACGCACAACTCAGTCCACAGTTGTGTTTCGTACATAGGTTATTATATAATCCTCGATACCACACCCAAGTAATGACAGACAACAGTCAATTATTACAATCATTCATAGTTGGGTCTTAAGACTCAATACCGTCATACACTCTAAGTAGTACATATACTACAAGAGAACCTCATCCCAGTGCAACTACTAGGATGCTTCGTCCTCCTCACCTGAACATAAACAAGAAACAAATCAAAGAAAACAGGAAAACCCATGAGCAAAAGATTCGTTCAATAGACCTCGGGTATTATGATAGGTTGAAAGTCACGTGTTATAACCCTGACACCTGCTATAGGACGTAACGTTTGACAGTATATTGAAACCTCCTTTTGTTATCATTGTTATTTGACCTCGATCATTCTATCATTCTTTTATTTATGACCCCACCATGTTCTATACCGTCATGCTTTCTAATTAGTATTATCACAGCACGTGCTATACTGATATTAATTTTCACTGTTAGACCCCACTACACCGAAAGAAGGGGACTTTTTCCCTCTTTTCCCAATGCGACCACCAATAATAAAAGGGGTTCCCGTCCCTTATTCAATGCGATCACCGAATCATGAAAGGGTATCCACCCCTTATCAATGCGATCAGAAAACCATAGAAGGGGTATCCTCCCCTTATCAATGCGATCAAAGAACCATAGAAGGGGTATCCGCCCCTTATCAATGCGATCTCGGAACCATCGAAGGGGTATCCATCCCCTATCAATGCGACCACAGAACCATCGAATGGGTATCCACCCTCTATCAATGCGATCACAGAACTATCGAAGGGGTATCCGTCCCTCATCAATGCGACCACAATCAAAAAGGAAGAAACTAACATTCTTCCTCCCTAAGCCATATCCCATTAATTTGTATTCTCGTATTCATTGATGATTTCATTATAATATGTACACGCTTAATTCTAGTTACGCTCTTATCGTATTATCGCATAATCGTTACACAAACTGTGATCGTCAAATCATACGGTTACTCCATACATTATCATCATCTCCCAAACTCACCGTAACCTGCGGATCATCGTCTCAGTACAGTCCCAAACTCCATCAATTCACATCATCCATCCCATCCCATACACATCACACATCCATATAGATTTCACATGGGTATTTGGAGAGGGTTGGGTAACCTTACTAAAGAGGGGAGATTGAGCGGGCTTTGGTGGTGGCGGAGTGAGGATGGTACAGCAGCTGCTGCGACTAGCTGGTCGTGATGGTAACGCAACGACGATGCTGAAAGCTCGTCGGTGGCAGCGTGATGGTGGCTGACTGGTGGCGTGATGGTGGTTGCGGGAAGGGGCTAGCTGCGGGGAGATGGAGAGGGACATGGAAGAAGAGGAGGGGGAAAAGGGGTAGGGGGTGAGACCGACGATGGCGATGTGGCGACTGGCGACGACAGTGGCTTGGCGGCGCGGTGATGGCTGCGGGGGTGGGTTGTTGCGGGGAGGTGGAGATGGAATGGTGAGAAGAGAAGGGAGAGCTGAGGTCGGGCGGCTTGGAGGCGGTGCTTGGCAGCCACAGCGGTGGCTGGCGGCGGGGCTAGGCTAGGAAGGGGAGGGGAGAAAGAAAAAGGAAGGAGAGAAGGTGGGGGAAATTGGGGAAGAATAGGGAAGGTACGGTGTCCGCGTGGCGTGTCATGCTTGGTCGAAGTTGGATAATTTCGGATTGCGTTATCCTTAGAATTTATGTTTGGTAAAATTACGTTCTCTGATCATAGAGATAAATATATCAAATTTTTCAGTATTTTCTCACGAGTTTATATTTTAAATTAAAATGTGATTCTGAGACACTAAATTTTCTAGTCATAGCGCGTGTTTATATTTAAAATTGTACGTTCTCCTCCGACGTTCGCATCCTTACTCAAATATTAATATAATTAATATATTTATTTTTTTCGATTTATTACATATTTTGAGAGTCCATGATGATGATTTTATGTAGTTATCATCATTAGAAGTGTTTGTGAACATTTGGAGTTGTTTCAGGGTCAAAACGGTTCATTTCAGAATTCTATCCAACATGACCCTTCGATACGTTTAAATCTATACAGCTTTAAAAATTATTTTATCAAATTCTACATAAATTAGACTTCATAATCTTTTCATTGAATTAAAGTTTCTATCATGAAATCTTACCAATAATAGCAGTTTATTCGTTCAATTTTATATTTTCTGCTAAATCAAATAGTTTGACATATCTTTACTAATCATCTCATAACTCCTTACATACAACTCCAAATCTGAATTTTTAAATTTGTATGAAAACTAGACTTTAAGACCTTTTCATTTATATAAGGCTCGTTTTCTATTTTTTTTTTTTTTGTGTAATTAAAAATCAAGTCACAAAGTGATCTTTGTAACCAGTTTTTATGGATTAACATATTCGTATATTTTGATTTATGTGTTGAGATTCACAATTTCAAATCATGATCTATTAACTTTATCAGAAATTAAAAATGTGAGGATTCAACTTATATTAAAAGGAGAATTTATCACAGAGCTTATGATTTTCTATAAAATTTTTAAACAAGATGATCGCCTTTTCTTATTAATGATGAAAGATCCTCATCGTCTTATAACCCTAACTTCTCTTCTTCTTCTCAAACTCTCCTTCTTCTCTTCTTTTGCTTATCTCTTCTCTTGCATGACACGAAGTGTTTTTATATTTATAAGAAGTTTTTCAAGGAAAAGAGAGGTTGTATTATAGAAAAGTAAATCAATTAAAATAGTTTTAGTGGATAAATAGTGGGTATTTAGTGATTATTAGAGGATATTTAGTGGATAAATAATTTGATTTAGGTGGAGTAAAAATTGACATAAAGAAAAATAAATGCCAAAATTAGGTTTAGATCATTTTCGAATAAATATGATTTTTTCATATAAATACGATATTTTCGTGCGATATTTTCGTATTAAGATCGTATTTCTCCGTATTGGTGTATTAGGGTTGTATTTTATTCATATTTTGCATTCTTTCCTTATTATATCGTCAAACAAATTTTTTATCCCGTAAAATAAATTATAACGTACGATTATTTACTATTCATATAGCGTATAAAACACAAGTAACGATGAAATAATACAAAAATTGCAAGCAACTTTTTTTTTTTTTGAATAAAAAACATAATAATACAAGATCACAACATCTGTTGTCATGAACCCCCCATCACTATCAATGCACACATCGAGAACACCCCCAAACTTTGCGTGAGCTCACTTGAACTATAATAAACAAGATAATGTGTTTGAAAGGGTTCTTTTGTGAAGTTAATTAATCATCTTACGTTCATATGATACGCACCATGAGAACACACTAACAAGGAATTCACGAACAAAGTCACAGATCATAAATGCGACTATAATCTCATATGTGAGAAGAAAAAGGGATATAGATGTTGGTAAAGGAGTGGCTCATATATAGGCAAAAGGTTAATCCATGAAAAATAGGTTTCTGATTCAAACTCATGGTACCCAAATACTACTAAATCCTTTTGAAAACTATCAGAGGAATAGTTTACGTTAAAAGCTCATGGAATTAATAGACCGAGTCACATAGTCCAATCAAACTTGCTTATAATCTCACATCTCACTTTCTCAACCCCGTGGTGAATACCCCACCCAAAAGTGTCATAACAACTAAATCGATCAGGTAAGCGATCAAGTTTTCTTAAAAGTCATCAAAATTTAGCTCCAAGTAGAAACACAGTTTCATACGGTCTTCCAAGTTTTTATTTTAATCATCACTCTAACTTTCGACAAAACACAACACTAACATAAAGAAAAACTGACTCGACTAAAATTGACACAACTATGACTCAAAACAAGACTCAAAAACCAAACAAGCAAAAATTTTATGTAAAAATTTGATATCCCGAAACTTGAAATAAACATTGTCCTCAATGTGTAATAAGCTCGAAAATAAATAGAAGAGGACTTCCCTTGCATAGGGGCATCAAACCTCCCCGTTATCGAACAAAGGTTATTGAGATGGAGGGCCAAAATGGCCCTGTGATTTGTGCTAGTCATACATTGCTTGCATCATTCGCATCATCGCTTGCTGGTCAATTCAAATTAGTGCAGCTTCACCTTTTATCATCACTTGTTCAACACGAAAATCCTGAAGCAAACGTCTTTGTTGTTTCTGCTCCTTCTCAATAGTTGCAATAGAAGCTCAAATCTATGCAATTTCATCATCAAACCCACGGCGAGGTGGTCAATGAGGTTCAAAATGATCATCACAACAAGGAGAAGGTTGCAGAATCAACGGCTGTAAACCGTTGGGATCAAGAGGAAAGTTCCAATTCTTCTTATTCTGAACAGTAGTTCGCTCCGAATCAGGAAGAGGATAAACAATACCATCTTTGAACTTTCAAACATACACATGCAACGCCCCGAAATCTGGCATGTTCGACACGTGACGTTATGCCGTCATAGATTCACTCCATGACAAGGCCAAGTAACCCAAATGGGTTTGTAGGTATAGAAGATAAGGAAAGCTACGAAATCATTATCATTATAAATCCAAATGATGTTGTGCAAACCCAAATTACATTATATTACCTCATAAATACATTATTCAAATGTCTACAAGTGTTTTCCAATCAAATTATTTCATATAGCGTTTAATACATATTGAACAATGAGGTAATTAACTACATGCATGGAATCTCACTCTAACGCTTCAGTATCGCCCTGTGATGAATCTGCAAATAAAACACATAACCCGTGAGCTAAAAGCTCAGTAACCAAAAGTATATGTATTCGATTTGCACGGTACTCCCCCGACTATGGCGATTAATGAGTACTTGTAAAAAAATTTCTAGTAATCACAGGAAAATATGGGCGCCATATGAAACTATACACGTAATGATAGGTTATACGTCTTTGTCCTCTTTTATAGTTTTTTTTTATACTTATTTAACCATTGCAAGTCCGTGTCCCGACGTGAATGATAGAACTCAATGAGGATAAAAGAAGAAGAGAGATTTTTGAGATATAAACACTAATCTGGGTCAAATTCTCAATCACATATCATCCACCAAGTCATTTGGAAACCCGTTGCCTTTTGTGAAAATATTTCTATTTTTCATAAATACTATGCGTGATTTAGGTTCGTGATCCAAAATCATTACATCTCTTACGTGTATTTCGGTTTTTTAAACCCTCACTTACACGCCGAAGGTCCCCCTGCAGAGGGCAGTCTTACACCCAATCGGTCGATGTTCTGACCCACGACTTCTTATCGCTGTGCATACGAAGAGAACCACACTTGTTCTCTTAGTAGCTAGATTTAATGTCTGACCCAGTCAAGTCTACTTTGAACACTCGTAAAGCCAAAGAACCTGATCCCGGAGGATTCACCATATGACCTCATCGACGACTATGGACTTGTTCGGTTATCTTTAGTTTGTTATAATGTTT
>JAOVYX010001168.1:0-12894 GCA_035668315.1 Drosera spatulata | reverse complement strand
TTTAATGGCACAAACAATCTAACTTCTAAGCAACGACCATTTTAAGAACTTGTCCGAATTATATATAATCCCTTAATTAATCTTCATTTAGCCAAATGATTCTTAACGCTGCGTATATCTTAATTTAATGCTTCTTTCATTCTATTGACATCTGATCTTAACAATCTTTGGCCCTTTTGATCATCAATTCGACGATTTAATTGATACTGCATACTTAGATTAAATTTACGACCGCTTCATTTAGCTATAACATCAGGTTTGGAATGAGTTCACTGACCTACCATCTTTTACATTTGAATTTAATAAACTTCCAAAATAAAGAAGCATTGGGTATCACTAGCTAGTACATAATTATATACTTATAATTTTGTACGCCAATATATGTTTTATCAAATGGAATGCTAACGAATATAGTTTTTTTAAACTTCCATAAACATTACAGTTACATCTAGTTTTCTTCCAACTGCACACTCAAATTTTACGGTTAGTCAAATCTAGTTTAGGCCCTTTCGACAACGTAAAATTTGTTTGATTCAGCTATGTTTGTGCAATGCAGGATGATTTGGAAAAACTCGCCAAGTTTTGTTTTGGCTTTCGTCATTCTGACTTCTTAACCCGACTATTAAGTTCCAAATTAACACGCCCTTATACATGTGTAGCTAGAGCACAGCGATCGAGTAATGGACCTAATGATTGTAATATCAATGTTAATTTTTTTTTGTCAACTGAGCAAGTTAGTGTTATTAACTACATGAAAATCAACAAGTGATTATTAACATGGTCGTTGGAGGACAAGGAGAGCTGTACTGTACAGTTGTTCTTTTTGCAAAGGTTTCTGTGCAATTACAAACGTAAATTCAGCTGTTATCATGGAATTGGGTCGGTTACTTCATCTTGCTCTTGCATGTCTTTGCATATATAAAATGAAAATGATTGTGAGTTTTATAAGTTTTAGGATGACCATTTAACTGATCATGTTTTTGTTTGTGTTTTTGTTATAGCATGCATGATCCCTCACATTCCTACATGTGTTTCGTGTTTTTGTATGCAGACAGTTTCATCAATTTCGGCCCTCTGTTCCTTCCCTTTGACAAATATACTGTTCCGTCTATCGCACATAAACCGTGACTTATTATATAGTTACCAACTATTATTCCCCACATATTTTGAGAAGCTGAAAAAAAAAAAAAAAAGGAAAAAAATGTCTGAATACAAAGGGAGCACACTAGCTAGCGAGACATCTCAAACAGATTTCGGGTCCTAATTCCTATGGAACTCCACCAAAATATAATAGTATCATGTAATTCGATGTTGAATTATAAATCTTACAGCTTTAGAAAGATTAGGTTAGATTTCGTAATTGATTGTGTATGGTATAATGTATCTATCCCAACTTTTGAAATTGACTTCCAACAATACCACTGATGTTGGTGTATTTGCCATCTTTGGTTTTTGCAGGTAGTGAATTTACAAGGGGAAATTGCATACCTACAAGCTCACCTAGCAACTCTAGAAGTCCCGGCGCCACCACCAGTTCAGCCGCTAATACCGTTGCAGATCTCCATCACCGACCTTCCATCATCTGCGACTGCCATGTCAGCAGCCGCTTATGACTTGTCCTCGATATTTGATCCCACGGTACAATCTTGGCCACTGATGCAACAACCTCAGTTACAGCGCCAAATGGATCCACGTCAGCATTTCATTGTCGATAGGGGCCCATCAGCCCTCGCCTCGTCTTCCACTGGAGGGGGAGCCGGAGATCTTCATGTTCTGGCACATGAGCTCCTCCAAAGACATGGCTCACCACACATGCCGTGCAATGAACCATCATGTTCAACGTCTCTGTCAAAATGATCCATCAAACTAACATTACTCGATCGAACTACTTCCCAGGGATTCTTCTGACTCAGATCCTGTAGTTGGATGATTAACATTGGATGTCATTCAATAGTATGATTTCAAATAACTAATCTTTTGGTCATCAGGGTTTTTGTTCTAAATTAATCACAATGATTTCTATGCTTGTAACAAACTCAGAACCTGTAACACTTAGGTCCTACGTATAAGCATGGAAGTCCTATTCTCTTGAATACAAATAATTTATATACTCTTAATCATATCATCAAGTTTGCTGTATGTCAGATATAACTCCCAGGATGTCGCAAATTGGGCAGATGTTAATCCTTTTACGTACATGTCGCAAGCAGGACAACATATATTTTTGCTCTGGGTAGACATTTATGAGTCTAATGTTTCCTGTGGAAGGAAAAATATTTTTTCAATCCATTATTAACAAAGCATCCCTTGAGAATTTGAAAGTTGGATAAGCTTACATGGTGATGCTATAGGTGTATACTTACTTGGGATCAATCGATCTGCCAATCTTCAGAATGCTTGTCTTTGGCCGCCGTACACTTGTGGTAGAGCTCTTTTCTTAGGCCAGTAAACCCGAAGCCTGAAGGTAGGACTTCATTGCAGGATAACTTTATCTCTTATTGTATCGAATAAATCTTCTCCTCCTTTGGTTGATCTATTATAAACCAAAACGATTGAAGCTGAATGATCATTCATCTGCTGCTGGTGGAATGAGAAGTTTCAGCTGCTTGTAAAATCTCCCTTGCTTTACAAGATTGACGGGAACCACAACTTCAGCTACCTGGAGAACAAGCAAACATATTAGGATCAGGGACCTATATGTTCAAAGAGACTGCCAAGAATTAATCAGAAATACAGCAGATATCAGACTTCAATATGTGTTTCTCTTCGTATCATATCAAGGTCATGGTATGATGTTGGTTCAGAAAGAAAACATACCCTCAATCGCACGCATAGGTTATACTCGGCCAACAACGCATAAAGATATAGGAAGACAGCAGTCTGAGAACTGAGCTTCATTCCAGGAGAAGTAACCAGCGACGGATGAAAATTGTAAACAGACATTAAGAAAAACAGCTGGGAGCAGTAATCCAGTAAACCATCATTACTGATAATAGAATTTCAAGAATCTCTCAACAGTTTAATTAAGTTGAAGAAGTGAGCATAACATCGAAGAGGAAAACAAAGAAACACAAAACAACCAGACCAAAAAGTCTTAAGCCTGGAAGTTTCCACATCCTGAAATATGAAACATCTTGTAGGCCTATCGCAAAAGCTTTGCTTTTCTACACTAGATTAGTTATGTTATGAAATACTTGAAATCGGGTCCTTGTATGTGTCCCAGTTCAAGCATCTTTAAACAAGCACACATGCAGAACCATTCCAATTCACCGGTGAAACAATCAGCTTTAGTTTACAAGTTTTTCTATTCATAAGCCTGCAGACTACTTGAACTTAACTCATGCTTAAATATAGAAAGCATAACAAAGGAATATCGGACTTCGGACATCAGACTTCAGACTCAGCAAGAATGAACATATGAAAGATCAGCTACGTTAAGAGTAAAATGTTCAGTTCAAATAGGCCTTCCACGCTTTCCAAACATTCATAAAGAAACCCTTTCTTGCCTAACTATGATCTAGATGATGACAACAATGACCCAAGTACTCCTGTGACTGATAGGGTCTGGGAAAGATAAGATGTACACAGTCTTATCCTCATTGAAAACAACAGAGCTATTATTTTTTAATGTCCAACTATGATCTGGATTCGCAAAAATTGCATAACATGGTGATAGTGCGCTTCTTTATCTTTTCCCTCTGTGGGTCCCACCCACTTTCTCCACCAAATGAATCAAACAAGCGGGCAGAGGCTAGAAACAACATGAAGCAAAGAAAAATCAGATGCACTCGGGACAAATCAAGCATATTCGGGAAGGCACTCAAAGCAGGCAGAAGAGATTTCAGCTGAGACAACAAGGAAATCAACGCGGCGAAGAAAAAAAATGGACGTCCTCAAATTCACTATAAATAGGCATCAAGGGACAGGAAATTAATACAACACATCAAACACAAAAACAGCATCAGAAGAGTTAGAAAAATACCCAGTTTGGGGTATTGAGGGGTATCCTCTACGGGTATAATTTTATTCCATTAGAGAAGAAAAATTAGTGAGTGTTATCCTGGTGATTGTAATCCCATAACACAGTCTAGGGACGATATTTGTAATCCCTCTTTAGTAGATATTTTGGTACCGCAACGGTCCCGTGGTTTTTACCCCCTTTAATTTTTAAGGGGTTTTTCACGTTAAATTTTGGTGTCGACTCCATTTATTTTTGGGTTATTTATTTATCCCATTTTTAGAGCGCAACAAGAAAAAAATACTGGATAATTTCCGTTGCACCATACACCGCCTTTTCCCCAACACATGGATGGTACAACATGATGAAACAGCACTCATATATTTCAATGAAAGATGAAGGCAATAACACCAGGATCGAATGTGATGCCTTGCACGACCAGAAATCCATACACAACCCGAAATTGCGCATATCCTGTAACAAAGGGACAACATTGTAACAAGTCCTCCTAGTCCGTACACACCCGCGAACGTATGACTTCGCAGTAACATGAAGCACAAAATTTTAACTATTTAGCGATGCATATCACTATGTTAATGAGTACATCTACGCAATCCAACTCACGTACATATCCTCACAATTTTCAGATACCAAATCTGTCACATTCTAAAAAAGCATGACATGCCCTCGAAAATTGTGTAGTTCGTAATGCATAGTATCGATAAATAATTTGATCGTTATTTGTAGGATAGTTGTAAGGAATCATTGACTACCTGTTCAAAACAAAAGGAGGATTCAGCCCTGTGGGTTTCATCGTTGACAACATTGAGAAGCGATGATGACGACGGATTCAAATGGGGATTTATTTTTTTTCGAGTTCTGCCAAAAAGGGGGAAATGATGAATTGGGATTCGGGTGAATAGGGTTTCGACTATTGTCATCGTGGGAAACTTCTCCGAATCTCTGCTCAAATTTAACTTCCAAATCTACTGCATCCATCCCACGATACATGCATCTTTTTGTCATGATATACATGTCAATATAAAATTTGACATGTGTATATAGGTTTTTATATATTTATCAAGAAAATATCAATTATTCTATAAATTACGTACTTCAACTTAACACATGTTGCGGAACTATGAATGACGATTTGATATAAAAACGAGATTTCTATTCATGCATATAGAATAATATAAAATATGTATATATTGCATCTATTGTGGGATGGAAGGAGTATCAGTCCCACCATCCCATAAAAAATACTCTTCGTCCCAAAATTATTATAACATTTTGACCCGTTATGTGTGTCGATGTAAAGTTTGACACGCGCGTAAAGATAATCAAATGTAGTTATTTTTGTAAATTTATCGTGAAACATCAATGATTGTATAAGTTACGTACTTTAACCTAATACATGTTGCGGGACGATAAGACGCGATTTAATGTGAAAACGAAACTTGTATTTATACATATATAATAGTACAAAATACGTAAGTGTAACTAGAATTATGGCACGATATAGTACTCCGTACAAGATTACATCATCAATGTACTATTCAATATGCTTTTTGAGGTGTTTCATTATTCATTCTAACGACGTAAGAAATTAACGTCTTTGGCTCAAGGTTGAAATACAATACCTTAAATTATCATTAGTGTTTCACGATAATTTTGTATAAATAATGTTTCTTCATCCCGGGAACGATATATGCCAACGTCGAGTTTATTATGGAACGGAGGTAGTACTATAAACTCCATCCGTCCCATGAAAAACGCAAAGGATTGATTTTGCATATGTGTCGATACTAAGTTTGACAAACGTGCAAATATTAATGGTTGTATAAGTTATGTACTTCAACATAACACATGTTGCGTGACGATAAGATATGATTTGATATAAAAATGAGACTTATATTTATGCATACAGAATAGTATTCCCTCCGTCTCAGATTATAGACCATATTTTCCTATTCGCGTCGTCCTAAAATATAGTCAACATTAAAAATCACCAGGAAAAATCACCATCTGCTACAATACATAAAAAAAATCACCACCAGTTACAGTAAATCTACCACCTTCTTTCTTTACTCTCATTCTCTCCCCTAAACCCCATTTGCACCCTACTATCACTTTAAAAAAAAAAAAAAAAAACTTTTTTCACTAACTCTCATAAAAATACACACAACATATGGCACGATATAGTACTCCGTACATGTTCACATCATCAATTTACTATTCAATATGCTTTTTGATGGGTTTCATTATTCATTCTAACGACGTAAGAAATTAACGTCTTTGGCTCAAGGTTGAAATACAATAGTCTAAATTATCATTAGTGTTTCACGATAATTTTGTATAAATAAGTTTCTTCATCCCGGGAATGATTCATAACATGAATAATTTTATTGTTTACATATGCCAACGTTGCGTTTATTATGGAACGGAGGTAGTACTATATACTCCATCCGTCCCACAAAAAACACAAAGGATTGATTTTGCATACGTGTCGATACTAAGTTTGACAAACTTGCAACGTCAATCAAACATAGTTTTTTTTATAAATTTATCGTGAAATATTAATGGTTATGTAAGTTATATACAACATAACACATGTTGCGTGACGATCAGACATGATTTGATATGAAAATGAGACTTATATTTATGTATACAGAATAGTATTCCCTCCGTCTCATATTATAGACCATATTTTCCTATTCGCGTCATCCCAAAATATAGTCAACATAAAAAATCACCAAAACAAATCACCATTTACTACAATACATAAAAAAATCACCATCTGCTACAGTACATCTACCACCTTCTTTCTTTGCTCTCATTCTCTCCTCTAAACCCCATTACACTCCACTATCACTTAAAAAATACTTTTTTCACTAAATCTCATAAAAATATACATATACACAAATCCGCGTGCTGGGTCAAACCGTTCGCTATAGTTTAGGATGAAGATAGTACAAAATACGTATCTGTCGTAATTATCGTGGGACGGAGGGAGTATAATCAAGGAAAGGGTATTTTTCTAACAATAGTCAATTGTAAAAGCATTCGATTTGCAACCAATCTGGAAGATCATGATGCGGACACCTCCTCAATAACTCTTTGTAACTCTCCCAAACCTCATATAAATTCTCCATATCAGATTGAGAGAAGTTTGAAATGTCGCTCCTATTTTTAGCAATCTTTGCAGGCGGAAAGAATTTGACAAGAAATTTCTATTCTAAATTTGCCCATGTGGTGATCGAACCTTGAGGCAGTGAGAAGAACCATTCTGAAGCTTTATCCCTTGAGGAGAAGGGAAAAATGTTTAGTCGAGTTACTTTATCGTCCACATTGTCTATCTTGATAGTCTTGTTGGGCATCAGAAATCTCGCTAAATGTACATTGAGATCTTCTGTCGGTACTCCTTCAAACTGATGACCTTGAATCATCTGAATGAGATACGGCTTGAGTTCAAAATTTTTTGCATTTATAGTATGGAGGTGTAATATTCGAAAATTTTGAGAATTTAAAATGAATATATAATATACGTATTGTACGTATGTAAATAATACGTGAATAAAAGATGTTAAATATGAACATTATAGAGAGGGTTAGAAGCATAGAACGTTACGAATTTAAAATAGTCGCGTTTAAGGATTACAGATTTAATGCAAAAAATATTTGATTATTAAATCAAATATAATGATGGAATATTTGGAATAAATAAATGATCGTCACGACGATAAATATTACAAATAAATAACGTTATAACTTTATAAATGTTGCGTTAGGACCAACGATTTTAATCCCATAAATAATGGATTATTATATGAGACGTGATATTATTATTTATGGGATAAATATATCGATACAGATAAATTATTGATAAATTAATATTATGAAACATGAATAAATAATAGATTGAATGAAACATATCGTAAGGAAAAATGAGATATTTCGCACATCCTCCCACACACACACACACACACACATACCCTCACCTGTTTGTCCTCTTCTTTTTAATATCACATGCCGGTAACACCTCCCATCACTCACAATCTCCATATCTCACATTTCCATCATCCTCATCGCCACCAGACACCGCCACCGCCGCCACCATCATTCCAGCCACGCAACCACCAGGGGCTCATCACCACCACCACCACCACTATATCATCATCTATGACCATCATCTCTCCTTCCTCACGTCGTCTCCCTCCCCGAAAAACGAAACCGAGATCAACCCGCCACCAACGACCTCACCACCATCATTTTATCGTTAACACCATCTCACGATCATTATCATCGTCGTAGCCACTAGCTCGCCTCGCCATCATCACCACTATCACTGAGCCATCAACACATGAGCCATCATCACCAAACGCCACCATCGTCATCATAGGTGCAACTAGCAGCAACGGAACGACGTCAAGGCGTGGATGTTGATCCATTTCCTCTCTTCCTAGCGCGTGCTAGGTTTCGACAACGACTAAGGTAACCTAGTCTCGATCCCATATTTGTGTGTGCGTCTTTGGTTTCTTGTGTGCTTGTGTGTGGTCCTGTATAGAAAATGTGTGTTCAAAGATGTTGGAAATGTTATATGTTGATGTTGATGATGGCTGTGCAAGGATTATACAACGATGTGTGCATTAAGGTGATGGTTATGGGATATGCGCAAGGTGTTTGTAGGGATTTAGAGTGTGAAGGTGTGTATGCGTGTGAAATGGCTGGGCAGGTGTGGGTGCTTATGTTAGGATATATGTGTATGTGTGTTTATTAAGATTACAACATGTGTATGTATGTGAGTATATTAAGTGTTTGGCAATGTGCATTTAGAGGTCAGTTTCATATGTGTGAGATAAGGGTTAAAAATAGGTGATGGTTGTTCAGGGTGTATATACGGGTGTGTATAATTGATTTGTGTAGGTTATGTATTACAGAGTTGTGTATATTAAGATTTGAGCATGTATGTGTGTACACGACGACGTGTGTGCATAACCTTATACTATTGTGATATACAAAAAATATTAAGGAATCGAAACCATAAATATATATGTATATATTTATATTGTGTCTTGACATTGCGATTGGGATCGGGGATGATTGTTGTATGATTGCCTTGTCACATGAGTGTTAGAAATATAGAGCCCGACTATAAGTACCCTCTCGGAAAAATAAATGAAAACGATCTTGAAATCGTCAAATAAAAAAAGACACGGGATATAGACCTTAGTTGCACTATCTGTGAGATGTGAACTAATGAAAAATGAACGAAATAATACTTGTGATGTCTTGAACAGTGAAGGCCGAACTTGACATCCTTTCTTGAATCCATAGAGATCAATCTTATTTTCTTGAATAGACTTGGTGACATGGGTTTGAGTCAATGAACTCCAGTGTTTATCCTTTGAGTCATCGTCGTGGGTGAGAACTAGTTAGGGAGCGGTGGGCATCCCCCATCCTCTTTATATGCATACAGCGGCTTCGACGCCGTTGTAACGGGGAGATCTATTGATATGTAGTTTTTCAACACTTTAGGCATTACATGTTCGACCATGCCTTGTTGTGGTGATTGTTATGGGCCTCCCTCTCTAGCTCCATTCAATGCCGTAGCTACAACGTCTGCCACTGCTGCTTCAAGTTGTGCCTGATTAGGAACTTGAGCATTATTAACGGGATTTGCTAGATCCGCCATATTGCTAATTCCATCTCTAGTAACTTGCTTCTTTCGCTTGTATTGTTTTCGGAAAGTTTGTTCTGGTTCAGGATTGATTGTTGGAACCACTTCAGTATTCCTTCTTCGCATAAACTAAGAAGCAGCTGTATTGAAAATAATAGTGTAAGTGAACAAAAATTAAAATCATCCAATCGCAAACTAAGACTATTGGTATCAAGGAAAAGAGCATTGAGTCCTCGACAACGGCGCCAAAAACTTGATATGAAAAATATAACACGCAAATGCACGCAATGGTATCAAGTACTAAAGATGTGAGTAGAGTATCGTTCCCACAGACACTCAATTTCAATCGCTTAAAATCATCTAGCCTAAGTTTGGTATTGAATTGGTTTGATAAAGAATATTGACTTATAGCTCTTAATTAAATTAAACATGTGAAAACAAGTGACTAGCAGTGCTTAACGATTGAGAAAAGATCAATGGATTTAAGAGTCTAGGGTTCCGATTTCACCAACACTTGAAACAAGATTCAATTGCTTACACTTAATTAGACCAATTAATTCCTACCATTGATAGTTGAGATCCATAACCTATTCAATAGTCCCTCTTGAGATATATAGAAAATTTTCCTAACATTCAACTCATTATATCTCTATGTAAAATTGCAAACAATAAGAAATCATTAGATTCTTTGGATTCCCATATTACGGCTGCGAAGATCACGCATACAACATCTCTATCACGCATTCAATCCAAGGTATTTCATTCAACGATCTAAACCCTAATTTCTCTCTCGAGATAACTAAATTTCATAGTTCAAACATTTGATGGCCAATCACACAAAGCATTAATAATAATACCAAATACTCAACCAAAAGGAATAATAGAAAAGGTCCAACGATATGATAAAAATCGAATCGTTACAACCGTTGGCTACATCATAGTCTTAGATAGAGAGAATTAGTTCATGATTTTAAAATTGAAAAACAACAAAGAGAACTTGACCATAGATGAGAAAGGAATATAAACTCCTCCAAGAAAATCAACTCGTCTTTTTCAATATGATGGATTTTGTCTTCTCGATCTCGATTTTCTCAATCCCCTTTGAGAGTAATCCAATCTAGGATTTTTTAATCTCTCCAAAATATCTTTCAGAAAAACAACATAGTCTCCACACTCCAAAAAATAAAAATCCAGAGCTTATATATTGACAAACCTAAAGGATATCCTAAAATTAAGAATTAAAAAAATTCAAAAAGTAATCCTAAACAAGTCTCGTAATGGCTATTGGGGTTATAACACCCATCATATTGCGAGCACTTCAAAATGTTGCAAGAAAAATCATCACAACTCTCGTCACAACTATCTTCACCGTCATGGTTAGATCATTATCAACTCCGCATGCACTATAAAAAAAAAATGCTTTTTTTGCGACGGCAAAAAATTACGACGGCTTGTTCCTGTCGCAAAATGTTGTATTTTGCGACGGATCCGTCGCAAAGGAAAATATGGGAAAATGAACATAACAGGAAAAACATTTACGACGAAAAGTCAACATCCGTCGTAGACATATAACATAACTACGACGGATTCCGTCGCTATGATGTATAGGCAAAAATTGTTAAAAATTTTTAACAATGAAAGAAGTTTATGCGACGAATTCCGTCGCGAAATCACGATTTATGCAAACTTTATTTTTAAAATTTTTTTCTAAGTGTTGCGAAGTTAGAATATCAGCGACGGATCCGTCGCAATTATACAATGATTTCGACGTATCCGTCGCAAACATAAGTACTTCGCAACACTTAGGAAAAATTTATTATACGATATTATGTTTAAGGTTGTTCAAGCAAAATACATCGAAGTGTGTAATAAGATTTAAATTTCATAAATATTCAATGTTTGATGTCAATATATTATATATTATGAATCAATTTA
This sequence comes from Drosera spatulata, assembly GCA_035668315.1. Classification (NCBI taxonomy): domain Eukaryota; kingdom Viridiplantae; phylum Streptophyta; class Magnoliopsida; order Caryophyllales; family Droseraceae; genus Drosera; species Drosera spatulata. The sequence goes on along the minus strand of JAOVYX010001168.1, from coordinate 1,321 downwards.
ACGTGCGTACCTATATTGTTTATGTATCAAAGATATATAAGAGATAAGTGATAGCATAATTAATGTTTCGATTATTTGTTATCTTCTAAATAGTGATATAGATGATTTATATCTCGTTTACTCTATTATGATATTTGGATGATGAATGTAAGGCTTTAAACTTCGGACATATGATTAAGGGTTAGGGTTTAGGGTTTGGATTATTTTTAGTAATTGAATTACTGCGACGGATTCCGTTACAAACTATGAACTTATGCGACGGATTCCGTCGCTTAGTATTAAGAAAAATTCATGTAATGACTTTTTGACATATAAAATAATCATGTTACATGTAAAAGTTTGAAATCATTATCACAAATTAAGATAATTACAAGTTAAAAGTTATTTATAGATTTCAAGTGAAAACTTTTCATTAATTTAGGGTGCTAAATTGTAAATATATGAAAGATAAATAAGACATAAGTGATAGCATAATTAATGTTTGGACTATTTGTTATCTTCTAAATAATGATTTGTATGTCGTTTACTCGGTTGTAATATTTGAATGATGAATGTACGGTTTTAAAGTTCGGGCATAAGATTAAGGGTTAGGGTTTGTATTAATTTAGTAATTAAATTTATTTTGCGACGGAATCCGTCGTCTAGTATTAAAAAATATATATATTTTACTTCGATATGTATAATTTTTTTCTTAAAATATATAAATGTTATTTGCGATGGATCCGTCGTAAAACTAGGTTAAATTTTTTATTCTATTTTGCGATGGAATCCGTCGCAAACGGAACTTTATATTTTCCCCTTTCCTCTTCTCTTTTCCCTTCTCTTCCCCTCCCCACCACCTGTTGCCGCCCACCACCGACCGCCACCTCGCCGCCGCCGCCTCGCCACCATCGCCGCAGCCACCACCGGAGCCTCCCCGAACTCTCCTCCTCACAGCCGCCCCATCGCTGCCTCCCGTAGCCTCCCCGCAACCGCCGCGCCACCACAACCGCCTCACAACCGCAACCGCAGCCGCAGCCACCAGCCACCACAGCCACCACCGCAGCCTCCCCGAACTCTCCTCCTCATAGTCGCCCCGTTGCCGCTCGCAGCCTCCCCGTAGCCGCCCTGCTTTGCCACCACAGCCGCACCCCAGCCGCAGCCTCCCCGAAGTCTGCTCCTCACAGTCGCCCCGCCGCCGCTGTTGTGACACCATCACCCACTCCTCCTCGATCCACTCCCTCTAAGGTAACCCCACCTTATTCCGATGCATGGGATTGTGTGATTGTTTGTGTTAGTGATGTTGATTGGATGGAGATGATTGGGTTTGTTTTGGTTTGAC
>JAOVYX010001167.1:0-12894 GCA_035668315.1 Drosera spatulata | reverse complement strand
TTCCAGTGTTTGGATTTGCCTATCCTTTAACCCGACGAGTAATGTGATAGAGATAATCGAAGGCTTAGGTCAAAGAGTTGTGACTTGTGAGCCTTGATTCTATTAACATTTAAGCATGATGTCCGAATTGGGTGTGAGAGCTTTGTTATTCGTCTCGATAGAAGTTATATCTTTTCATATCTGCTCATTGCCTAACTAGTAGTTGTCAAAATAGGTACTTCCTCAGAAATTTGCTAGAAATGTCACCACAAAGATACCACCAAGAGTGTTTCTGCAAAGCCCTGCTGGTGCTAAATGGGAGGTCAACCTGAAAGTGGATGGAGATGAAATGTGTTTTCTGGAGGGCTGGGAGGACTTTGCAAAGGATTTCCGCTTGCAAGAAAATGACATCCTGCACTTCGTATACAGTAGGGGCTCATGTTTCGATGCACGTGTTTTCAATAGGGAAGATCTTTGTGAGAGAGCATCCTGTTATTTCATCTCGAATTGTGGACACAAGAAAAGTGAGAAGAAAAGAGATATAGGGGATTTTACTTCCGATGCAGGTGACTCCGAGTCGATCCCAGTTAAGAGGACCAGAAAGGATCGTGGAGGAGAGATTGTGGAAAACCTTAATGGCAATGGAAGGACTCTATCAAAGGAGAATGAGAAGGATCGAGGGAAAGATCCTATAAGAGACAACTCGAGACCAAGAAAGGATACTGGAGGTGATGCAGTAGAGAAATCCGCTACCCATATTGGCTCTGGAGGGGCTCCATCGAATAAGGAGCATGTGAAGGATGGCAGAAATACTCTGATGGCATGTAACTTGAGGCCGACTAAGGAGCCACGGGGTGGTGCATCTGAGAAACCTGGGATCCACGCTAACGGGAATTCGAAGAAATCTCCTCCTCCTCGTAAAGCTATATGCGGGCCAAGGTCTTCTCTTCCGCCAAATTCTTCAGGAAAATCAGACATCTCTCGCGGTATGCCTCCTTGAGATTAATATTTATTTTGTCGTTATTTATGGGATTGCACCTCTTGATTCAGGGACACTGTCACAATGATATTAACACCTTTGTTGCCTACATAGTTTTTTTTTTTTTTTTTTTGAAGTGCTTTTTTCAATGATTCTCCTCCAATTCATCAGCTGCAAATGGAATAGCAGAAAATCTAAGGACATCTGCTTCAACTCCACGGAAGAAACCTGGTGTCACTGGGAATACATCAGGGAGGTCTCTTGCGCAGCAGGTTTCTGGACGTCCCATTAGACCAAGGAAGCCTGCACCAACTAATTCTTCTGTAGAACTGACTGCAGGTTCTGGTAAACTCCTGAACCTGCTGGATGTATAAGTATTGTATTCATATCAGTGTTACTATGACCATAATATTGAAGATTCTGCAATCCAAGTCCACTCCCCCTCGACCCTTTTGCATTACTAGTTGAGTTGGCTTTAGAAACTAATTGTTTCATTTAGGTGAAGATGTGATTTCAAGTGATAATGAGGGATCTGACCAACTATCAGCAAGTTCAACGGAGCAGAGCGTTGAGGATGAGGAGTACACTGGAAGAACTATGAAGACTACTTCGAAGAAGATAATTACACAGAAAGATGGAGCGCGTCAAAAGGCTGTGCTGCCTAAGGGAGTGCAGCCATGTTCCTCGACAAAGCCAACGGCACAATCAGGTCTGTCTTCACTTTTCTGTCGATTTACTTTGTATCTTATACTGAAACGCTTAAGAACAATAAGTATGAAGTAAAGCGTAAGGTAAAGCAAGGGGCGAAAAGAGAAGTAGTGCTCTGCAGTTTAGTGTTCTACTTATGGTATCAACGCTTGAATCTTGATTGTCGTTCAAATCTCCTCAGCTAAACCAAATTCCGTTGTGGTAAGGAATGAGTGCTGCGCATGCAAGTCTAACAGAAGACCTGTAACTGAGATGGAGAAGGAGAACGCACTTCAACTGGCAAGTAAAGAGCAGACTGATGAGAGTTTCATCAAGGTTATGATACCTAACCATGTCTACAAGCACTTTCATATGGTGAGAAACGATCCGACACTGATTCTGACTTTTTTTTTGGGTATGGCACTGATTCTGACTTTTGAGTTATGCATTTGGCCCTTTTTTGCGCTATGTTGACGAAGATCCTGAAAATGATCAAGTACAACTGGAAAATATTCGCCCAAACTGTTGGCTAGGCAGGATTAGCAGATGCCGAGAGAAACCCTTTCTAATCAACTTCTTGCTTTGACACAGTTTGCCTACACATCTCTAATTATGTCTTGGTGGTAGCCCTGAACTCATTGTTTTGTGCTGCGAGATGTCTTTCATAACCCTTTATTCTTTATATGATGCAGTCTATTCCAGCAGAGTGGATCAAGAAGCACATGACTGCTGAAGGCCAAGATCTGACCCTGCGCGTAGGTGAAGAAACTTGGAGTGTCTGCTTCAATTATTGCGCCAAGGAACGAGATGCAGTATTTGGTTCTGGGTGGAAGAAGTTCGTTCTCGATAACTTCTTAGAAGAATCTGATGTTTGCGTGTTCAAGCTTGCCAGCCAGAAGGGTGAGGCCGTCATCCTGGATGTGAGAATCTTTCGAGTTGTTCAGGAGGTCACTCCGCCAACCATGGTTGTGGTTTCCTAATTGGCGCTAATCCTTCACGCCAGAAGTTTTTGCATATAGCTTTTGAACTCCTGTCATGGTAACCTGATATCTGACTGCTTCCTAGCAGCTGCTTGGAGAAACCAACTGTCTAACGAGGTTATAATTATCGGTATGCTGAATTATGGGACTTTTGTACCTGGCTATGCACCCTTCTCGCTTCTAGCATTGTGACTAGTTACGAAGTACTATCGTATTGACTGGATGTATTTGGTTAACTTAAAACCCGCTGGCCTATTTTGCTTTTAAGAGATGGTTATTAGACAGACAACTCCGGTTTCGAGGGTCTTCGTGTTGGTACTATTTGGGTTGAATTGTCGTTTGTTTTACGAGGTCGGCTAAACCAAGAGCTCTGTCTTGTGATGGTTAAATGGCCTGACGAGGCGACGCCAAAGCCGACAAACTGTGAGATTACGGACTAAAGTTCTTGATTATGATGATTTTGTCCTATGAAGCAAAATGGGTCAACAAGATCGAACACAGTTGATGCAAGATTTTCCAGGGCATGAAAGGGAGGGACAAAGTGGAGGTGGGCAACAAAGAGAGGGGGCCAAGGAAACACCAACCCACTTCTTCTTGTGCACTTTTGTTCTCTTCTTTTGATGTTCAAAGACACTGTTAAAAAGTTCAGCATTCCTATAGTATTTTGAATGTAAAGACAGTTTGGGACCAAAGGGATCCTTTTCTTTCTCTTTTTCAGCACAAGCAAAAACTTTGCTGACCAACATTGAGTTGGTTTCATTATGCATCCCAAGAAAAGATTTTGGTTAGTTAAGCAGCATAGAGTATTTGGACGATTATCGCCAGTATAGGTCCTTGCTATAATGATAATCTTCAGAATATGGGAGCTTATTGTCACGGGTTAGATTTTTGCAGTCCGTACGGCACTCAAATTACTTACATCTTCGCTTGAGCTCAGTCTATTCGTTATCCAAAGATGATGTTTGTGAACGCTAAGAGAGTTTGGACTTGAAAATAACATTTGTATTGAGGACACTTGGAAGATTATAAGGCTTTGAGCTTAAAAGAATGTTTGGAATGACTTGGGATTCCTTGGGATGAGATGAGATGAGATGCCTTGGGCAAAGGCCTCACCTTTATATATACTACTCTATAGAGAATTCTAAATTTGATATCTAGACCCTTCCACACTGTTCTTCTCCTAAGAATAGTTTTCTACACTCTTCTCCTATGTACAAGAATTCCCTAAAAAACGAGTTCTTAAGGAAACTCTAGAAAAATATGGAATTGTTTAGAAAAATGTGGAAAACTCTAGATAATTCTTCAAAACGAACCTCAAATTAGCCCGTCCGTGACAATATGCTGATCGAAGTTGGTTATGGGTATGAACACTTCTCGACTCATCACCGATGCGGATTTAATGTGTCGCCCCTTGCAGGTAAACAAGCATTAGCCGGAGTCTCTCGCAGGCACTTACAATGGCCTATTTCTATATAGGTTTCTAGCGGTGAATCCCCACGAGGAAGCCAAACTCAGCAATGGGATAACAATGAAGCACACAGATAGCGAGGCAAATGTGTTACCACCCAAAAATCATTACTTTCCATGTAAATACCATCCTATTGTTCATTCAACTGTACAGTTATTGGAGAACTTTTCTATCGTCAATTCATCGCCTTTTCCTCAGTCAGCAAACAGGACACCCTCTAAAGAGAAAATAGACAGTTAAACAAAGTTATACCCGAGAAGGGACACACTACGAGTGATGATCCACTTCGTCGATTCCCCCTAAAATGTACAATGTGGTAAGCATCTGCACCGCACCTTGTCGAGGCTGGCTCTCAAAAATTTCAGCCATCAATAAACAATGTCAATTCTTTTCCCATCCCTGTAACCGGTAACCATGGTTGTCTCTCAAGGACCTGATATAAGACTTCATCGTCGCCCGATCATTATGGGTCGTGATAACTTGCGTCTCTTCCGTTTGGGTCGTGATAACTTAATCGTCCTCTAGAAAGATTCTGTGCATGAAATCGCGAAACCTTTTGGAGTAGAGCTTGGGATCAACTGCTGAGATTGAGGTGGGATCCACCTGAAGGGACTTGTATGCATGTTCTATCTTTTTGGTAATATCATAATCTTGGAGAATGTCTATGATACCAAAATATAAGACCACGTCAAAGATCTCGCCATCGCTGCCACCGCTTCTTTCGCTTCGTGGAGTTCCACTACTTGGACTTTCATGGTGGTGTGTTGGAGTCCCATTACTTCTTGAGCTGGAGGAGTAGTGCTGGTGATGATCAAATTCAACCCTTGAAACCCGCTGTGCTCGTGCAGGCATGTTTGCTCCTAATCTGATGAATGGTTTCCTGCATAATTTTTAATGAAGAAGACCATTTGAAAATGACAACATGATCATTGACCAATTCAAATAAACTACTAACATTTGCAGAAAGAAAAGTTTGAATCAATCAGTACGTTTAAAATGACAACACGTTTGACCTTGTTACACAATCATTATATTCATCTTTGCCTCGCAAGCATTACACCGAGCAGCCAAGAAAAGTGGGAATCATTCGGTTTCCTACCATGTCCAAGTACCTCAGTGAGATTCAGTGCCCTTCTTAACTCGGCGACGATGTTTTAAACCCATATGCTGCTTAGGCATCAAAACTATAAGATCATATTGCGTCAATCAGGCTGCAATTGCAGACAACTCAAGGAAAATTACTTTGCTTGTTGTAAACTATATATTTCTGACGAGTTACACTCACATGTCCGGCCTTGCATAATTCCTCGACAGAAATCCAAGGATAATTCTATCACTATTGACTTGTTTTGGTTCTACTCGGATGCCAAAACTATATTATGGTAGCTCAGACGGTAGAGTGAGTAGAAGGTAAAGCTATGCTCCTTTTAGTTGAAGCTTAAGATATTCACTCAGCTATCAAAGAAGATGAAGATATTCCAAGGTGAATCAGACTTCTATGCTAAGGGACGGACGGATGGCATGACCGCATGAGGCAAAAAAACTACAGTGACAAAAGAAGCAACTAGGACTGATAAGTGGTCTGATATCATCGACATTTGTGCATCACGTACTTCAATAAGCAATAATGTAGATAAAAATGCTGATATAGATGGAAATCACAGCACACATGACACAACAATTAGGATCACCAGGGTTTCCAGTGAACACACTAAGATATTGTAGTAGCGGTTGTTCAAAGAAATACTTACTGTCCTTCCATGATCCAGTCGGTATCTTGTGACTCTGCACTGAATGCTTGGTATCCTCGAGGAGAATTCCTATCTTGGGCTGCATCCGTCCGAGCTGAACGGAAGTTTAAAACCAGTGTTACATGTGATCGCTATCAAAGATCAAGACGCATCAAACTGACCATTGGATTGCACAATGAAATTAATCATCATACCTGTAGGTGATAGGCTCATCTCGTCATTGGGATAGTCGTCTCTGAAGTGAAGACCAATCAGTAGACTGTAATCCATGATTTTCTCTGCTTCCAAGAACTCACAGTCCCTGTCAACTTGCCTGCAAAACAAAAGTTGCAAGAAAAATATGTCACTGAAGTTGAAAGTCTAGACCACAATGATTGGCAGAGAGAAGCAGCAAGGGCTAACCGGATGAGCTCTTGATGCCAAGATCGTTGTAGATGAAAGACGAAGTTGAGATCAAGGTCTTTGAGAGTCGTGGTCTCATCAATCTCACCTTTAGGCTTATCAATCGAACGACCATAAGAAGAACCTTTCAGATCGAACCTTTTATGAATACGGTACTCTGAATGGAATAAATTCCCCATCACGATGAACCTCGTCTAGATTTCCAGGTAACCAAAAAAAAAGGGGTCAGATTTGGCAAAAGTATTTGTAGCTAATCCCAAAGCCTAGGGATCTCAAGAACTGATCAAGGGTATACCTTTTGGCCGCCTGCAGGCTTAACACAATGCACACCGAAGAACTTTGTGACCAATGTATTTCTGAACTGGTAAACATGCCGATAGTAGCTTGACAGCATTTTGATAAGAACCTGAAGAAAATAGTGTGCCATTGTTGGAAGTTACTAGAAATGGATTATTAGAATTCCATCAACTTCAAAATATGTGATGGGAACCATAACAGTTTCATATAGAATTGTTAGGATCATGAATAATAAGCTCTGCCAACTAACCTTGACTTCAGACTTCTTGACGGTTTTGATCATGAATCTATCATCTTGAGTAAGGTAAAAGAAGCTTCCACTCTTCCCCGGAGAAGAGAACTCTCTCAAAGTATCATTGCCACAAATGGCTAACATGTAATCCGCTGGATCGATCCCAAACAATCCCCTCAAATGCCTAAGCAGCAATTTAAGGCCAAGGACATAAGAACGTAATCAACACCCCACACCATAGCATCTCGACAGTCCATTTTGGAAAAATAAACCATGCTGCGAAGAGTTAACCTGAACACCATTGGACAATAGTCTTTCCATCTGAAGTCCACTGATTGATGAGGCGGAGTATACTTGGATCCTTCGGGCAAAAACCTAGTCCAGAACTTCTCCCTCGGCTCGAAATCAGAAGGCTTAAGGTCCCTCACCACCGACGCGTGCTTCCCAACAGAATGCCTATCAATAAGAGATATATATTCTCTTAAACAAGATTTTGTACCCAATAAAGTCCAGCATTCATTAGCTATGAAACTATATAGACATTACCAGCAAGATAGACTTGAAACATACTCTACCACATTGTTACATGCCAAATGAAAGTATGATCAAACATCACCATTTACACCGAATAGGAACCAAGATCATAAGTACCTAATACCGAGTTGCAGATTAAGCATCAGCTCGAAATTCTTATGCCCTTTGGTGATGGTCTGTCCCGGCTTCTTGACCTCATCGCCGCCACACCAATAAGGCCTAGGACTCAGACACTGTCCCACGACGGGATGACTCCTCCTCCTCACCACCATCGGGTTCGACCCAAAGCAGGAATCCCTGGCCTCCTTATACAACTTCGAGGCCTCGATAATATCACAAGTTATATCACCTCCGGCCTCATCATCCGCATCCCATATACATATCCTAGGAAAATTCACCCCCTTCTCCGACACGCCCCACCTCCCTGCACCAGAATCAACAACAGAAGACACCCTCCTCTGATCCGGCAATAGCTCACTATTATTATGAGCATCGTCGTTCCCCCAGTTGCCAGCATACGTGCACCCGTCAACCCTAGTAAACACCCCTTCCCCTCTCGGCACCCCGTTCTCCCAAACCCCTTCATACGTGTTCCCATTCGTCCATAGCAAAACCCCGTTGCCTTCAATCACGCCCCCTTTCCAGTCCCCTTCATACACATTCCCGTTCCTCCACACATACCTCCCATTCCCATCCTGCACATTACCCTTCCACATTCCATCATACACATCCCCATTCGCATACATCTTTCTCCCCTTCCCTTCCTTCTTGTTCCTTACCCATGTCCCGCAATACGTGTCCCCGTCCGGCCCGGTGAACGTCCCGTGGCCCGACATCCGCCCCGCCCGAAACTCCCCCTCGTATGTCGCCCCCGACGGCCACGAGAACTTACCCTTTCCCGTCGCCTCCCCGTGTTTCCAGTCGCCTTCGTACATGCACCCGTCCGCCCACAGGTACTTTCCGGCCCCGTGCGGGGAGTTGTTCACGGCCAATGCTCCGATGTATAGGTCCCCGTTCGGCAGCGGCATTTCCACCGTCCCTGACGTCACGGCCGGTGCCACCCGGCGCAGGCCCGGGCCGACCCGATTCAGGCCCGGTGGGAAAACTACCATCTGGGGTGATGGGTTTTCTTCGTCGTCGTCTCCTTCGTTTGATTTGGAGTCGTTTGAGTGAAATGCCAGCAATCTCTCACGCATTTTTTTTTGAGGGGTTTTTTAGTGGGTCAGTTGGGACGGCGGCATTGGAGTCTAGGTGATCTGAGATGGGTTTTTTTTTCTTTGTTGTTTTTTTTTTTTTTATGAAGTTGATTTTGGGTTTTAGATGGAGAATGGTGAAAGAGGAGAGAGAGAGGTGGTGAAAAGGGTGAATGAAGGGGGAACAAGAAGGGAAGAGCGTGAAGGAGGAGGAGACAGAGAGGGGAGTGTGTATACAGTACTATACTGGGGTGTGGGGGGTGGGGTGATGAGTTGACGACGAAACATAATTGTTCTTTTGTTTTTGCACAACCTTGTACTGTAATCTCGACATTTTAATTGTTCGAAACAGAATTAAGACATGATTTTCATCAATATGCTCGTAACAGAGTTAAGATACGATTTTCATAGTTTTGTTCTTGACGATAATAACTAGGTAATTGCCTTTGCATATCGATTGTCGACTCTTCTATAACGAGATTGATTTCGAGTGACTAAGCTCTCTCAATGTCCGTTTCTCACGTGATCCAAACACAAGTCAAGTAGGATGTTTTAATGGGAAGTTAAGAAAGTGTTTGATATTAGTTTTATTTATTATTATTTATTATTTATTTTTTGTATTTTTTATTTTTTTATAGGGATGAAACGGAAACTAAGGGTAACAAAAATTATTTTTTGTTTTTATTTCATGTTTTATCGGAGTATCATTTTATTTTATAAATTGATTTTGATTTTTATTATTGATTTCTAATTTTTATTATTCATTTTGATTTTTTTCAATTTTAATAAAAATATCAAACTGTCCTTAAACTTTTTTTTATCTGGTTGATTTAAAATCAATTTGTACATCGGATACTCAATCTGAGAGTTAAACTAAACACAACATACATTACGGAATCAAAAGATCCAAACTCGAGCTCTTACTTAAGGTGATTAAGATCGACAGATCACTACTGCTCTTAACATCGGAGTGCTGTTGGCCGGTAGAGAATTATTTGTGGGGAATGTTACTGTTAGGGTGTGTAATCAGTGGTGGGTTTTGTTTGGCATTATGGTAGTGTGATTAAATGTGGGTGAGATATTTGAAATTAATTAGACGGGATCGATCCAAGATCCAAGATCCAAGACGGGAGAGATGCTTATTTGTTGGAGCAGTTAATACCCACCGTTTTATAAGTGCTGATGGAAGTGTACAGTAGTTGGCGACTTTGTGGTCTTGTATTCAACGATCTACACATTCATTTTGATTATACCTTTTTCTATAACAGTATCCGAGGTCCCTATAATAGAAAAGAGTGATAATGACAAACATGTTTACGATCTACTGAAAATTTTTCGTTTGGTATATTTGTTACTTAAATTCCGATTTCCTAATGCTCTTGATCTTCTTATGAACTCGTTCTCTGCATTTGAGTCTGATTAGACTCATAAAAAAACAAGGATATCGTCTAATTATTTTGATTCCGTCCATTAGATTCAAGTGTGGGAGAGGAATCGAGTTCATATCACTCGGACCAACTTGCATTGTCTTATAGATTAGATAATGAGCAAAGAAATCTGATATTCTTAACCGATATGTGCAACAATATCTGATTTTTCCTATTGACTAAAGATTCATGAGGATTTGGGCAGCCAATAATTAATACTGTATGACAAGAGAAAATAATGTATCCTTTGAGAGCAGGCCGCGTAATGTTGAAGATTCACGGATAGAAATCTTTCTAGGATCTGAGTATTCTTAATTTGGATAAGGAAAAAACGGATTTATATCATGACATAAGTATGTTTAATTAAAATCCAATGATTGAGATTAAAATGCAAAAATAATTGATTGAGATTATAACATGAGTAATTTAATTTTAATATTTTAAAGGTGTCATGACACAGATCCTCCAAATCGCAATCAACTTAATTTAGAATATAATCTCCTCCGTTAAAATATATTTCTATGTACACAAATTTCAAATACTATGCTTTTTGCAACACGTGAAAAAGAGGGGAATAACATGTTTTAAACATAGGTGCAAACCTGATTATTTACAACAAAGAGCAAGAATCTGTTGCACCAGTGACTTGTATGTTTTGGCACATGATTCTACTTGTTCTAATGTTCCAAAAGAATTGAAAATCTAAAAACACATAAGCTTGCAGATATTTTCGAAACTTGGGGACATATTTCCATTTTCATACCATTAATAAATCCATCCTCAAAGATTTCGCCCCTCAAAAAAGGGTAGGAACTGTGGCCTAGCTTAGTTTAAGCTTTGGAGTTAACCTCATAAATACCCACCAACTGGGGCGTTCCACATTCTTGAGTCGCAATCTTGTTAGGTTTTGATGTTTCATGCCTAATTCACATGCCTTGTCTACATTTTTAAAATATATATTAAATCAATCAATTTTTTGTTTCAATATAACATGAACCTATTATCGTTACCTTCGCAATGAACCCTTCGTTGCAAGCTCATCTTTCATAGAGCACTGCTCGACCTGAGGTCAGAACAAATATGAACTGATAAATGAACCCGAACATCGCATTACTATGCATAGTCAGAATTCAAACACGACGTATAAGAGGTTATCTACTCTTGATCATCAGGATAGGATTCAGGAAGAGGACGTCAAGTACATAACGTAACGTCCCCAACAATTTTCTTTTCGCAATTAATCGACCGATGCCCTTGTCCAACAACTACCATCATAGACATATCCCTACAAGAGAATTGAGGGGGTCCTTGTAAACAAACCTAAGAGCCCTGAGAAGAGGGAATTTATGTGCAATTCTTATATGTTGTGGACCTGTTTGGCTGTTTGCCATCTAATGTTATATATGTAGCCATGTGCCCCTGCAAGCAAAGAGATAATGAGAGAGTGGTCAAAGCTTTACAAAGAATGTCCCCAACGAGACCCTTTTTTTGTGTTGAAATGGTCCTTTCAAACATTCTTGTAATACATTCATGCTCAACATGGAAAGCATGATTAGTCAGTGTTGAAAGAACATAAAAAACAAACGAGGGAACATGTCATGATGAGAACATTAGACAATGTTAATCCTACTAATGGACTATGTTTGGTATTTTCTGTCATCTCAGTGTCTGACCAGTTGCCAAATTCGAGAGTCAGCTGAGTATGGGGTTAATCATACTCTCCCAAAGTTTCTGATGATGCCTACCATGAATCCATCCATCACAAAAAGAGTTTCTCAAAGCAGTGTGGGAAAGAAGTCCAAATTAGCATTCCTCACCCAAGGAAAACAAGAGTTCGGAGGCACGGATCCATGTCATGATATTTACGAGATACAAATCAGAATCAAAGAAATGATTTGAACCAAAGTCGAGACCATGCAGGAAAAATCCAACACAATTGGTGCCCCCCATTCCTATCCTGTCTAAGAGCGAGGGTTGCTTCCTAAAACAGACCAGACAAGAGAAAATCCCCAGATGCCGAATGTGCATCTACATGACACATGTCTACCATGTCATCTCTCATCCTAATAACAACCAACCTAACGGTAAGTTTCTGATAGAGAAATTTCCTATCGACATGTCCTGTGGGTCAACATAATCGCTTACCACAAATCTTATATGGCTCAGATGTACGAAACTGTAACACCACGACATTTAAATAACTTATAAGCGCGTGACGTCACTGTCGTTACAGACAGAAGTTCATAGCAAGGCAAATTCACAACACGGTTTACATAAGAGAACAAAAGATAAAGCAATTATAAAATCCTCGATACGTACAACTCATTACGTACAACTCAATCCACAGTTATGTTTCCTATATAGGTTATTATACAATCCTCGATACCACACCCAAGTAATGACAGAACGCAACAGTCAATTATTACCATCATCCATAGTTGGGCCTTAAGGCTCAAATAATGCCATACATTCTAAATAGTACATACAATACAAGAGAACCTCATCCCAGTGCAATTACTCGGATGCTTCATCCTCCTCACCTGAACCTAGATAAGAATCAAATAAAAAAAAACATTAAAACCCATGAGCAAAAGATTCGCTCAGTAGACCCCGGGTACTGCCATAGGTTGAAAGTTACGTGCTATAACCCTGACACCTACTATAGCACGTCACATTTGTCAGTATATTTAAACCCCCTTTTTATTATCATAATTATTTTTATTGGGCCAACGTTGTTATAACGCCCCCGACTTTCCTCGCCGGAAGACACGTGAGCGTTATGCCGTCACAGACCCGGTCCATGACAAGGCTAAATAAACCGAATGGGTTTTAGGGTACAGAAGTCAATGAACTATAAACAGTAGCCACAATCATAGCTTACAGTCCCAAATACCTGTTTAATTATATCATTTAAGCGAAAGCTATGCAGATCGTTTATTACATTTAAACACTATAGTCATATGAT
>JAOVYX010001166.1:0-41562 GCA_035668315.1 Drosera spatulata | reverse complement strand
AATTGCTCAAAATATAACGATGGACAACTTTTTGATCCAATTGTGTAAGATAAGCCGGTTGTCCACGAGATTCTGTAAGAGGACAACCTGAATTACGCCTAAAAATTTCAGGAAGATGGATATCGTCAAGAATGGGGTGACAGGCTTGGAAATTTCTTGGAGGATCAAAAGATCTAACGTCAACATCATCTTGAAAATAAGTAGCACAGAAATCAGACATCTCCTCTACCAAATACGCTTGACAAATCGAACCCTCGACACGCCTTTATTCGTGACCTTCCGCTTCATGACACCCAAGCGCCTGTGCAAGATGGAAAAGTAAGAACATGTTTAGACTCGATTGTATCAAATTAGGGTGTGAACATCAAACGCAATAATCCTCACCATTCAAGAGAGAACATCCAACTGTATTGAGGTGGGCCACAAAGTTTGGCTTCAAATGGCAAGTGGATAGGTAAATGCTCCATTGAATTGAAAAATGAAGGTGGAAAAACCCACTCCAGCTTACACAATATCTCTGGAATGCTGCGTTCAAGCCGTTCCATGTCCTGAACAGTCACCGTGGTGGTACATAGGTCACGAAAAAACTGACTTAACTCCGTTAATGCTTTCCACACAGTTTGTGGTAACAATTCCTTGAATGCTACAGGTAGTAACCGTTCCATAAACACATGACAGTCATGACTTTTGAATCCACCAAGTGTTGACTCATTCCGATGCACACATCTACTCAAGTTAGAAACATATCCATTTGGAAACCTTAACTGTCTAATCCATAAGCATAAACCACCCTCTCTTTTGTTAGAACATATGGAGCCTTTGGCATTATTAGCTTAATGGTAGATCCATATTTCTCCTCTTTCAGGTGTAGAGCTCGGCGATTGCAATAAAGCTTCAAGTCTCGTCGAGCCGCCACATTGTCTTTACTTTTACCGATCACATCCACGACGGTGTTTGCCACATTATCGAACACATTTTTCTCAATGTGCATGACATCAAGATTATGTCTCACTAAGAGGGAACTCCAATACGACAATTACCAAAATATGCTTTGCTTGCTCCAGTTATGATCCGTGTGAAAACCAGGAAAATGCTTAGACAATCCAACCAGGTTCCACTCCATAGTTGTCGGGACATGCTGTACATAGTCCCACATCTAGTCCCCGGACAGTGTAGGCGATGAGGGATCAGTCTCTATTTTGTTCTTCAAGAATCCGCTCCTGTTCTCCTAAAAACATGATCTAAAGGCAGAAAGGAACGGTGACAATCGAACCAACTCTGTTTCTTCCCGTGCTTTAGATAAAATGACTTCATTCTTTCCATACGATACGGGCAAGCCAACCGACCGGCAGTGCTCCAACCGGACAACATCCCATATCCAGGGAAGTCACTCACCGTCCATAAAACAGCTGCTCTCAAGACAAAAGACTGCTTCCGGTACACATCATATGTGGGCACACCACTGTCCCAGATAGTCTTCAGTTCATCGATCAAAGGTTGCATGTACAGGTCAAAATTAAACTTTGGCGATGATGGCCCGGGAATAATCAGAGAGAAGAGCATGTACGGTCTCTTCATACACATTGAAGGAGGCAGGTTGTATGGGGTGAGGACTACAGGCCAGCAAGAATATGGGCGGCCGTTTTTCTCAAACGGTGCAAACCTATCAGTGTAGAGGCCCAGCCTCACATTACGTGGCTCATAAGCAAATGAAGGGTACCGATTGTCTAAATGCTTCCAAGCAGGAGAGTCAGAAGGATGTGCCATAACTCCGTCTACACGTTTGTTCACAGAATGCCAGGTCATCGCCTCTGCATTCTTTTTGGAAGCATACAACCTCTGCAAACGAGGTGCTAGTGGAAAATAGGTCAACTGCTTCAGAGAGATGCGCCTCTTCCCGTTACGGCTAAGCTTGAACCGAGCTTCACCACAAACTACGCATTCTTCTAGGTATGCGGACTCCTTCCAGTACAGCATACATCCTCGGGGGCAGACATCAATTTTTTTATGTGGCATTTCCAATCCACGTAGCAGCTTCTTAGTAGCATACAACGTTCTGGTCATGACATTATCATCTGGACATATGTCATGGACTAAGGAGGCAATGGAGTCCACCACTCTGACTTGAAGATTGTACTCTGACTTCAAGTTCAAAATCCTTGCTGCAACGGACAACAATGTTAGTTGACATTCCTCATACAAGGGTCTTTTCGCATTGCTTAGCATCTCAAAGAACTCCCTGGTTTCAAGTGGTGGAACTTCATCCTCAATCGTTGCAGCACCATGAGATGACATTACAGCGTAGGCATCTATCACCATGTCCCTAACCGGGTTATCTGGTTGCACATACCCCATGGATGTTGAGGCAACTTCTTGATGTGGTTGACCTTTGTCAGTCTCGTCGCGATAGTCCCAAACATGATATCCTGGTCTAAACCCAAAGTTGTAGAGATGGATCTTCACTTGTTCCACCGAAATATACGGAATACAATCACATCTAACACAAGGACATTTCAGATATCCCGGGTTTCTCCGGATGTCTACGCTGGTTGCGAACCATATGAACTCATCAACACCTTGTACAAATGTGTTGCGGAGAGAACGTCCTTCTAATCTTTGGTACATCCACTCCCTATTCCTCCACATCGTGATCTAGTCGTAAGATTAAGATGTCAAAAAATTGGTGTCAATCAATTTATCACTTAGTTTGGCACCTGTAAAAGCCTAACTCTTTAGTTCATCTATATCACTGCAAAATAGATTTATCACTGCAAAAGAGAGACTTTGAACCATGCTTCACGCACTATATGATACATAAAGTACTATCAGAAAACTTTAGGTGAAGCACAAAATTATTGTGTTATGAGGTCAAGACTCTAGCGATAGCCGACAATATTTATAAGCATAGCATGCCAATTTTGTACAATACTATTGACAGACAATAATAACTTTATTTATTCTTCAGACTTGCTCTTAAATCTATAGATTTATGCTCTTTCATTCGTCACAATTTCAAATCTGAAGCGTAACTTTGATGAACAAAATTTAAATAGTTAATAATTTAATAGAAGTCTAGCAAATCTGCAAATGGATTCATAGGAGCAAAGAACTATAGTTGAACTATGTCGGGCAGATAACGAGTTGGAAGATAGCTAGTATTAATTCATTAATTTCCTTCCAAGAACAAGAGCATCAACAGAAGTAATGGTCACAAAGTAGCAAAGCATCAACAGAAGTAATGGTCACAAACAGGTACGCTTCAAACAAGCAGAAGTCAGCAGTCAGAAGTCAGAAGGCAGCAGAAACAGCAATCACGTCAACAGAAACAGCAATCTCATCAACAGAAAAGAGATGAGAAGAAAAAAGAAAAGAAAAGAATACTACCTCCAATCACGTCAGAAGTCAGCAGAAACAGCAACGAATGATAACTTTCTAAGTATGAAAATGCTGTACTGATCTTCGATATGAAAATGCTATACCTCCAATACCTCCAATAAGTATGAAAACGCTAAGAAACAAGCAATGAATAGATTCCCCCACACTTGGTTATGCTCTCACTGCACGGCTTTCCTTTATAATTTTCTGCATCAAAGTTTTCAGAAGATAACTTTCCGTTCATAGTCAGCAATTAGGAACAGAAGCGATCGAATTGATGTTATCATAACTGCATGTGAGGACTGTAAAGGATGAAATCCCTATCTTCGATACAATTCTACTAACTATGGTTCTAAATGCAGGCGTTATCTATGATTCTCGAGATCAGAATATTAGTACAGGACTAGAAGTCACTGTTTCTGGTGCATCAGGCCTCATGGCTAGGATCAATCAAACAAGGAAAACATACAGGCCCAACATATGATAACGCAAACAGAAACTTACCAGAATCTTACGATAACGCAACAAACGGAATGTTCATGACTGGTTCACTTGAGATTGGAGACTGGGCAGTGAATCCAACATTGCCGCCTCAATTCTGGATACACATTCATCTCAGTTACAAACACACATACAAGATTGGATACAAGACTGGGTAGAGGCAAGCTTTACTCACCGATTGAACGGTGTTTGAGGAGGAGAAACGGTGATGGGGCGGCGGGGCTGCCGGAGTGAAGTGCGGTGTTGGGGCAAGGGAGTGAAATTGAGGAGGAAAATGTGGTGGCGGACTGGGGAGGAGGAAATTTGTAACCTAATTTGACGACTAACTCGAAAAATAGTCGTCAATTTGATGATTAAATATAACAATAGTCGCCAAGTTGACGACTAACTCAAAAAATAGTCGTCAATTTGACGACTAAATACAACAATAGTCGTCAAACTGGCGACTAACTCGAAAAATAGTCGTCAATTTGGCGACTAACTTCCATAATAGTCGTCATTTTCCTCCATTTTTTTTAAAATGGGGTAATTGGTATTGACGACTAAAATGTAAATTTTAGTCCAAAAAGGGCAATTAATAATTTTCGTTAGTCGTTCGTGACCCTATTTTTTTGTAATGTTAAGAGTAATTTTATGTAATTTCATGATAGTTTCACGAAATTAACAGATGACAAGATGTCCAAAATGTCCTAATCTGAAAATTTTTTGACATAATCTCGAACGGATTAACATCTCCTTTTCATTTTTTCACCTATATCTGTATGCTAACATCTTGCGTAGACCCTTTTCATGAATAAGCACTTGGGTTGTTATTGTGCATGGACTAAAAGTAGTGAAATATTCTCACTCGACGATTGATCTTTGTTCACTAATATTCATAACTTCCCGAAAGCAACAGAGTGGATCATTGTCAATGACGTAGGGAACGATGTAAAAAGAAAAAAAAAATATTCGGGGACAATAGGTCAAACAGTCCGATATTTTGCATCACACAAATATACATGCCTGAGCCTCAAACAAATAAAGAACATGCCGGTTGAGAATAATTTATCCATCGAGCTAGGATGAAAGTAATACAGTTATATAGGTTCTGGGTAATTATACTCATAATCAATTAGTTTTGGATTGAAATTTCAAATGCTTAATACCGTGTATGTAACTCTTTTCGAAATTCAGTTAATGGTTGAAAGAACTTGTATTGTTGTTATCGTTGTGCATAAGCTACAAAAATAGCGACAAATTCTCGCTCTCGATGATTGATCTTTGGTCAGTATATCATAACTTCCCGAAAGCAACCGATAGGATCGTTGTCAATGACGTAGGGAACTATGTAAAAAACATATGATGTTTCGTCGATCAAAGGAACCAAGCAATAATCAATAGCCAACAAAGGGAAGCATACAAAATTCAATAATTGATGTATGTATATAACTAACAAAAAGGGACCAATCAAATATGGTGGAATTATATAGTTAGGCACATAGAATTATAGATGCGTGAATTTGGAACCCAAAAGCAGAAAGTCAAGCACAAAAATTATTATAAATTTATAATTAATTTATGAAATTACAATACAATTAAGCGCAGTTTTCATTTTCCACACGACATTAAGTTACAAGTTGGGACCAACTATGTATTCACTTTAAAAGTTCAACGAAAATGACATTCAATTTTACATCTCAAAATGAAAAATAAATATTGAATACTGTAAAAGTACAACAAAAGAAAATGGAAAAAAAGAAAAAGAAAGAGGGAAAAAAGAAAGGACCCTTTGAACAGAGGAATGGTCACGTTGACAAGGTATGCAAAAGCCATTTTCCGCGTCCGTCCTACGTGGCGAATGTCGCTTAATGCGTAAACTAGGATTTGAATATTCCAAATCGATACGTACGTTTTTGTCCCAAGGAATCCTTGCAACCGAATTTACAAAGGACGTGAATGCGTGAATGATATATTACAATCGCATTTGCAGCATGCACCTAACAAAAGATGCTGCAACATCACCTATCTTTTGTCTACAATATGTAAAATTAATTAACTTTTTTATTGAAACATCGAAACGGCCGAGAAGGCATGTATATATATAAAAAAATGAATTACTAAAATGTTGATTTTATTTGTGTCATTATAGTGTATTCCTTTCGATTTTTTTTTTAATTATTAAGCTTATCATTTATTTATCGAAAAAAATTAATACAACATTGACCAATAATATATTACGGTTTTTTTAATCAATAAATCCAATAAAAATAAAATTATCTTAATTTCTTTTATTTTTGTTTTTGGATTCAACGATTAAAAAAAACCGCACTATTATGTTGAACTAATACCCGGGATACATATTTGGAAGTATAATTCATGATATCACGTTAAAATAACCTCACAAAAGGGGAACCCACTTCGAGTCTCCCCAATGATTCACAATAATTTTGTCTACATCTGTAAAAACAAAACACAAACAAAAGCATTAAAAAATGTTGAAGTGGATATGGAATCTTGTCCCATTCGCAATAGAGCCACTAGCTAGCATTGAGTGAACATCCAGGACATGAAAACCCCAAAGTACAATAAAGATTCTTATCTGTATATCCAACAATGTCATTCCCCACGTCACTTGCACAAATATTCCAGAAGGAATCCTCATAGTCAGCTATACGTGAAAGCAACCGTTTTAACGACGACTTTGTCTGTTTTCTTTCCAGCGACGGTTATTTTTCAACACTCATTCGAAAATTTATTCTCTGTAACAAAATTAAGTATGTACTGGAGTATAATTGAATGATTATAAGTTCCAAAGTATGCATACATATTAAGACGCGTAATTGGATCATAAGAGAGAATGGTTCCTGATCCATTGCACATATGATTGATGACAAAAATAACACGACAAGAGAAAAAATCTTCGTCTCTTCTCCGTTAGGATTTTCATTAATCAAATCTCAAAAATTGATCTAAAACGACAGCTAATACGTCTTTAAATAGAAAAAAAAATCCTAAAAATATGAAATTACAAAAACATCCTAATTAAACCCAGTATTGAAACATGAGAAAGGCCCAAAACATGACCCAAACGACCTCAAATGACCTAAATAAGCGGACTTCATAGACAAAGGCAATTACAAGTTGTGTTGCTCTTATTATTTCGCATAAACCTGTCAAGTTTCGTTGCATTCCGAGACATTGTTTGTTAATTTCTAAAAAGTCCTGCCCATGAACAATAACATTGTGAGCAGTAATTTTATGATGACGACATCGATTGTGCATCAATGATTGTTCGTAACATTTCGATTAATTACTTTTTTTTGGGTAAACAAGTTTACTAAGCTACTCTATGCTAGGTATGAGATTCTCTAGCCAAAAATATGTTTTCCTCCTAGAAGTTTTCTACGATTCTGTTCAGACGATTCAACGATCGATTTCGAGTTTCCACTCTAATGTCTATTTTGTAATGATGTTAACGTTAGCCAATCCTAGGATTCCCTTATTGGAATAATCACAAATTGATTTGTTACTGAGTCATGTTTAGCTGCATGTAGACACCTTATGATCTAATGCATATCCAAAATATAGGTAATCATGTGGAGTAATTTAATCTTTTTGACCCTGCAAACTCATAAATAGTACTCTAAATTGCTGATGAAATGCTTTATTTAATTGAAAATTCATTGAACTTCGACGTACAAGCGAAATCATGAAGCTAGTTGAATGAGGTGTTCAGTGTGCTGAATATTCTGTGTTTAGTTATAAAATTCAGGCGCCAATGGTACCTTTGCATATTTCGTTTTTATGCATGTCAACTCCCGAATATACCTTTACAACAATGAACAAAACATTCCAGCGTAGAACATTTCATTATTGTCTTCTTCTCTGAGCTCGGCTCCGAGTTCTCACGTATCATTGATATCTTTGAAATACTTGCTGCCTTTTTAGTTAGAGTTAAATATTACTCCCTGATCTATTTTATACTGTTAATTGCAACACATTGAAAGGAAGGTAGGATACAAACCATTACAGAATAACCGTTTTTCACATGTGTTAATCGGCTAGGAAACAAACAAAATAGAGAAAAAAATAGAAAATGTTAGGGGTTTAACGTGAAAAACCCCCCGAGGCCGAAATCACGAGGTAAAAAAACTCACGAGGCCGAAATCCACTTCAAAACTCCACTATCAATAAAATAATAGCTACACAAAATTCTCTCTAGGTAGTACTATAGGTAATAGCAATCGCAAACAATCCTGCAACACCAATCAACTAAACAAGGGATAAACACCCAAAAACATCGAAAAATCTATATTTAACTTAATTCGGACTGTGATAACTCAGTCAATACAGTTTCAAACAACGCACCGTCAGTTTCTAATCGAAGATTGATGAGTTACGAACGTGCTCATTAAAATTCACCTCAATCCGACACCGTTTCGACATTCGTCCGATCACTAGAAGTTGACAACTCCCATCAGAAATTGGAACCCTGAAACCGTCAATGGAGGTTGGGTTGATTCTGTTTCTCTATTGCTGATTCTGCTGCGTCGTTGCTGGTTTCTACAGACCAAGAACTCCTCTTGGATGAAATCAAACCAACTAAGGCTGCACAAAAGCTGATTTCCTTTTTTCTGATCTCACGCACGGCCAAACCAAAAACCTAATGAGATTATATACATCTCCCTTCAAAAATAAGTCTCTAAACATTATTTATTTTGGACTTCTCCATATAATAAAATATGAGATAATCCATCGGGCTTCATCCACAAACGGAGTGAGAAGGTCAGCAAATTGTTACAGTAGAATAAACTGTTACAGAGTGAGAGGCAATCTCACACACATTTATATTTGAACTGTTTCTAAATATATACGGCATATCTAGCTTGAGAAGGTCAACAAATTGTTACAGTATAATAAACTTCATTATCAATAAAAAAATATTATTTTTTAATTAAAATCAGCATAAATTATCACTCATATAAAATTCCTTGTGAAATCGAGCTGTTTGATTTAATTCGGGACAAAAGGATACCTTCTTTCTTAAAGTTAGTTTCATTGAATTGAACTTTTAATCTTTTATACATAATCCCCATTAATTTTAAAAATAGACAAATGTCTCCTTTCGAGAGGGTTTTTTTTGGCTAAACAAATATATATTTTCAGAGAATCTTTTTTTTTTTTTTAAGTTTATGAAGATTAAATGACTATTTGTATAATTCAAGAGGATAAATTATAATCGAATAATAATTAAGAAGATTAAATATTATTTTTTTTATTAAGAAAAAAACATTACTCCTATTAAAATAATTTAGATTTTTTTTTTGAAAGGAAAACAATTTAGAATTAAGCTAGAGTTACCTAGACAAGACGTCACGTATAGGTCAGTCGAAAAAATTGACCTTGACTTGGTAAAAATGGAAGACCAGCTACAAGCTCCTACAGCCTCTAGTACTGCAGTAGACTGTATATGGATGATGACGATAAGATTATCAAAAAGCGCAAAATCGCAGACACGATTTTCCACAGACGTGCCGCCCAAACAATATTTCCACTTGTTACGGATATGAAATGATCCACAAGTTTGAACAAGAATCTATCCAATTTGATCCAAAAAAAAGAATCTATCCATTTGAATGGAATCAGAGTCACTGTTATAATCTTCCGGTAGCACTCGTTTCGTGTTTGTCTCATTCAAAATGTAATATTTTAATTTTAATTTTATCGAAATAAATATTGACTCGTGTTGTATGATGATAAATTATTGTTTTTCACAAATTGATTGTGATACGTTAATATTAATTTAACTTATATAATCATTTCGTTTTATAATGTTTGCAACACCACAGACTTTAAATTATTCCGTTTTTATTCTTAATGATATTAGAAAAAAGCTTAAATTGACTCAATGTTAAAATTTACGACTTAATCTATTATTAGTAGTTCACAATAATTTTATAAAAAAAAAATTTGATCGTACTAAACTACATCTTAAGGTTTGTGTCGTTATAAAATAATTTGGACGAAGGGAGTATACTTTAACCGAATACGTTTGGTGAAATAATTAAACATTATTTGATAAGAAAATGAATCTTGTGAAAATACATATTGAATAATGATATATAATAATATTATAATTTGAATAGAACAAAAAGAATATAATTTTTTTAAAAATAATCCCTTAATTTTGTTATTTTACAATGATTTAACATTTTGTGCTTACTTTGTCCCACAAATAATATAAAAGTATTATTTGAAGGATTTGTTAAAGCAACATTGTTTTATACAAATTACAGTGAAGTATGAACATTCTCCCATATAAAAACAATAAATTTTATCAAAAAATACACGTACTTCATCCAATAATTTTTACAACATTCATTATATATATATAAATTTAATTTTTTTTTTAATTTTAATTTTCAACCACCAAATAATATTTTTTTCCATCTATGTTAATTTGTAATCATAAAATATTTTTTAAATATAAAAGCGTTATAAATAATTTGAGACGGATCAATTACGTAAAAAATTACAGAAATTTTAGGATGAAGGGAATATTGAATAATAAGTTTTTAAAATATTACATTTATTGATTGAAATAAATAACGGCAAACAAGCCCGATGATTGGGTGTCAGAAATCAGCCGACCTCACCAAAACCCCGACAAAAAACACTCCGTCACGTAATTGCTGACCAAAACTACAGACCCCTTCTTCGGCCCCACACACACCTCCGTTTTATTCGCATCCGAATTCGCCCCCTACACAACCTCAACGCCTCCTCACACTTCACTTGGGTCACCTTTGCCCCCAACTCCATTTTTCTAAATACATTTTCATCAAATCATTTAAATTTAATTTACTCATGTTTGATAAAATAATCATAATTGTCATCTAGCTAGCTAACAGCTATAGTGGTCCCCAGCCTGCTGGTTTCCCAATCCCACGTGTTTAAATTTTTTTATTCCCATCTTTTCCCTTTATATATAGAGCTCCTCTGGATTCCTCGGCGTCTCATCCACAATACGCAGAAAACCAGAAACATCGAAATAGAGAATTCAACACAAAAGTTGAATAACAAAGCAGAGCAGAGCAGAGCAGAGAAGAGTTAGATATAGATACTCAGTGAATTAGATTGTTTGGATTAATTGAGAGTTTGATTTGAGTGCGAATGATGAGCAACAACGGCGGCAGCGGATTACAGTTACCAGCAGGGTTCCGATTCCACCCGACCGACGAGGAGCTCGTGGTTCATTACTTGCTGAGGAAGTGCGCATCTCAGTCGATCTCGGCCCCAATTATTGCCGAGATCGATCTGTATAAGTTCGATCCCTGGCAGTTACCAGGTAATGAAACACTAACAACGTAACCAACAAACTTGGCTGCTGCAACAGTAATTTCTTATGTAACTCGAAAAAAAAGATTAAATAAACAATTCGATTTCTTATAAAATAGTGTCTATGTGTGTTGTATAGGGATGGCGTTGTACGGTGAAAAGGAGTGGTACTTCTTTTCTCCGAGGGACAGGAAGTACCCGAACGGGTCGCGGCCCAACAGGGCGGCCGGGACGGGGTATTGGAAGGCGACCGGGGCGGATAAGCCCATCGGAAAGCCTAAGACACTAGGGATCAAGAAGGCCCTGGTGTTTTACGCCGGAAAAGCGTCTAAGGGCATCAAGACGAATTGGATCATGCACGAGTATCGCCTCGCTGATGTTGATCGCTCTGCCGGAAAGAAAACCAACCGCAGGGTAAGCAACCACTGCTATTTCATATAGACTGAAATACCCTTAAAGATGATTTTGGATGAGAATGAAATTATGATTTGGAAACACGAGCTGACTTTCTTGTCTAATTTTTGCAGCTTGATGATTGGGTACTATGCCGAATCTATAACAAGAAAGGAAGCCTAGACAAAGAGTTCACAATTGACCAAAAAGCCCTCAAGGGATCAAAGGCAAACTTCGACCCCGAATTCGACTTCATTGAGGACCAGAAGCCTGAGATCTTCACACCTCAACAGAATAAAGTAGCAGCATTAGCGCCAACAGTGCCGCCGCCGCAGCCCATGCTTCCCAACATGAGCAACTTGTTCCGATTCGACGCGCCCGAGTCCGTGCCGATGTGTCACACGGACTCAAGCGTCGGGTCGGGCCATACCCACTCGCCCGATGGGTCAGGATCGGGCTGTAGTCATTGTACCGAGTTCACGTACGATAGGGAGGTCGAGAGCGAGCCCAAATGGACCGAGCTCGAACGAGCCTTCGACTTCAGGCAGTTCGATTGCATGGACCCGTTTGAGGCCGACCCGTTTGCGGCCCAGGCCGGGATCCAGTTCCAGGACCAGGACCAGTTTAACCAGTTTAGTGAGATGTTCATGTACTTGAGATAGCATCATTCAGTTGGGTCGGCCCAACAGGTGATCTTGGCGTACTAGTAACTAGCAGCCCAACATTGCAATGGACCAGTCCGGCCCAGTTTAAAATGTTCTTTTTGGAGTACCTAGAGTGAGTTGGTTTTCTCTTAATCGGTGTCGACTAAAATTTTGATTGATTTAATCAGCAATTAGGGGAGTAATTTTCACTTTTTTTTCCTGTTGGGTACAAAGGACAATTTAGGGATAACGGATTTGGTCCTTATTAGCAGGGATGACGGATTTTTGTAACCCATCTCCTACTAGGTTTATGTAATGCAAAATGTTCGAAGTTTTGTAGCTCGAGTTTTCGCTGTAATATAATGTATGCTTCAAGTTTGTGAATTAACAGATGCCTCATAGTATTGTTTTTGTAAGTAGTGCGTGCATAATGTTTCACGAAATACTAAGATATACTATCAAAGAATGTTTCTTACTTTCTTGATCCTAATTAGAGAAGGATTAAAAACATAAAAAAACATATTACAGACAGAAGCTGTTTATTGTTGCCGCAAACATTCCAAGTAACCAGTTGATTTTCATCAAATTCATTTGAATTGCTTATACATATCTCTAGTTTCAAGAGATGAAATGGGGTTTACAGTCCACACTGTCACACAGAACGCAAAGGCAAATGATAAGATGAATAGGAGTCATTGAGTTAATCAGTTAATAGGTTACACATACATCTAGTACCTGATGTAATAATCTTAAAAAAGGCAGCAGTGAAAAACAAACATCAGACACCTAAAGCTCTATCATGCAATTTCATTGAAATCAGCTACTGAAACTTTTGCAGAGGTATAATGCACAACTATCATGCAACACACAATTAGGCAACACCATTCAAATCAGGGATAATCACTCACTATCTACGCCTTAATTCCCGAAACCAAAAGGCTAATCATCATGAAGAATCACCTTGAGAAATCTTTAAGAAGTTGGCACCAGCCGATCCATTGCTCATTGCTCTTATAGGCTCTCCGCTCTCAGATTACGATCTGGGCATCCAGCGATTCCATCCATCCGTTAAGATGTCTCCCTCTGCATAACAAACATGAACAGCACTTAAATGGGATCTCGAACCAACCATGAAAGAGTTCAATCAAAACCAAACTGTGTCAAAACCAAGGACTATGGAAGAGATTCAGAAGAAATGTTTACACTAAATGCACAAGTGTAACATAACACAAAATTTCATTCTGCATGAAATAGCAAACATCTACTATTTGATGAGTCCGTTCGGCACACAACTTGAAAAAAGAAAAGAAAAAGAAAAAGAAAAGGGAACGCGTTGTTTAGGACCTGATAAACAAGTGAAACTGCAAAAGAACTTCAGAGGTGCACGGAGGCAGCGGCAGTAGTACATCGAGTATGGAATTCGAACCCACAGTATAACAATTTGATGCAGAGCTTACAACCCAGAATCCATTTCTGGTAAGTTCAAATTTATCAACCATTTAAGCTTGGACAATGAAAAATGTGCAACTTTAACACATGACGAAAACAAATCTACAATCAGACAAGGAACAGTCTGCCAATTAGCGAATGAACGAGACCAGTAAGTCAGAAGTCGATGGTTCACACAAAGCACCTCAGACCTTAAACTCAGCCACACCAAAGATAAACAGAATCCCATCACCCCAATCGCTCTGCCATAGACACGGGAATCATTATCAAAACATTATTCATGCTAGTCTAAACAGCCATACCCTTTCCTATCCCAGAAGCCAATCGACAAGAAAAGACAGGTGCATACAGATGGAAAGATCATATCTACGAAGTTGCTGAAGCTGTTGTTTTTACTGAAAAAGAAAATGAATAGATTTAAGCAGCTAGAAAAGAGATCAAATAATACTAGAACTAAATGAAATCTTTCACCAAGGCAGGTGAAGTTCAGATTGTGAGGTACAAACACGTCTAAGAACAGAGAAGCTCATGAAAAGGGAACTCCGCTAATTTATAATTAGAAACATCAACACTAGAAGAAGTCCAGATTCCAGAAGTAAAATACAATCAGTGCATCTTACAGCATCGATAGTGCCAATGCATGCAAAATCAAGAGAGAGGACAAGTTTCAGCTATAATCTCCTCAATGTGGTCTGTTAATTATTGGAAGTAGCACGTCAAAACCAGCAAGACGGAAAACAAGGGAGACACAAGATGCAAAGGGTGAAAGCATTCCTGATTGAGTAGAATCAACAGGGATTACAATATGGACATTGCTTCTGGTTGTGGATATGACGATATGTTCAAGTGCCCGAGAGAGAAGGCCACTTTGACAAGCACACAGACAAGAAAACACACATATGATATATACTGAATACTTGGATTCATGGGCATGGGTTGAACTTGAGTAAGCATGCGAGGGAGATCTACTGAACATTTGGCCTAGTTTGTACAAACAGATTAAGTCCACAGCAGCAACTAGTATGGTGGTAGGCTTACAAACCTACACGGCTACACGTTCGGGGTGGGGGGTGGGTGGGGGTGTCTGTAGTAGCAATACTAGTGGACTAAAGCGAGAAACTGATCAGCTGCCCAGCCCAATCCAAACTATTCTTAAGTTTTATTCTACTTTTTATCGAACGGATTGCACTTCCAGACTGCCTTGGTAACCCGTAACCAGTAACAGTCAATAGTCAGAGAGTTTCCTGGGATAGCAAATTAGACATCTTGTAACTCTCTTATTAGTACAAGAATTCTTTTACCGAAAGAGAGAAAGTTTGTTGCTTAGCATAAAGCCCTCGTGGCTGCTCAATGCAGGCACAAGCTAAACTCAATAGAGTTGCATCTTCCACGACATGGTTCATCCCTGACAAAGGTAGACCATGCTGTTTAGCATGGCAGGCCCGGCCTATCCATCGACCGCTTAGGAGCTAGTGATCACGTATGTCATCATCATACATAAAAGGTCATGTGAAGTGATACAACCATACAGGTGACATTCATTCTGATTCTCTGAGACTGTTAGCTTCGAGAGCGCTGACAGATCCCCAAAATGACACAAAGCCAGAATTAGAAAGGAAGTCCTTTTACCACAAACTGCTTCCAGTTACCTATGAAAATAAACTAATGAGTTCAACACTGAATAAAGATCATCATTCATCTCGAGATGCCTAGGACTAAAGGATGGATCTCCACAACCTTGCCGAATATACTGTGGTTATTGATGAAGCTGAAAACAACAAGCTCAGAATCTCAGATTTTGTTTTATAGAACACTTCGAACAACATTTTATGAAAGATCAAAGGAACTATAACCTTGGAGTTTGACTCTATGTGTTCATCGTAAAAGATCAAACTTACGAGCCAGCCTAAGCAGAGACCTTTGGCCTTTGCTTATGAACACAAGGACATAACTGAGACAGAGCTTTAAGCCTTTTAGTGTCATTCACATCGAATGCCAACTCATTGTTGGTTCACAATAAAGTCATCTCAACTAGGCTACTCTACACCTATTCTCTCGTCACCTAGACTAGCTTTTTGTGCACAACGATGCCTCTACAAAACGATACTTTAGAATGAAATAAAAAACGAGGAAGCAAAAATGAGCAATGGAAGCGGGCAAGGTGCAAATGGTAGCCAAGTAAAAAGTACATATGCCATCATCCAACCAATATGCAAAGAAAGACTTAGCGGATGTATAAACACACATGCAATCTAATCAATATTTCAGAACAGTAGGACGAACATATGACTATGGAAAAACCATAGAAATCACAAAGAAAAACAAAATTGTACAATGCAACAGAACAATATTAAACTCTTTCAAACTTACCACAGCTTGAGCATAACCGGTCAGTACAAAGTATACAAAGGGGTGACCTTCAGAAAAACCTCTGCTATGCCCACAAAAGCTCGATCTAAAGCCATCTGAGTTGTTACTTATGAAAAAGAATATGCAGTACAATCCAGGAAAGATCTGAAATGCTATGAAGCATCTGCTACTGCTCTTGGATGATCAGAGCACTTCAAGTGTGCAACTATAGCACGACAACCAAGTTCACCACCTGTGACCTCAAAGCAACGACTTTTCTTCCTACCATACTTCCTCAAACAACGAACATCCTGAACATCCAAAGAATTCACATTCGCTGTAGGCTTCTCACAACATTTCTGCTCAGTCTCACCCGAGCAAGCCGCCTTGTACTGTTCAACACAAGATCCAGACTCCGCATCCAAACAACTACCATCATGGCCTCCAAGATTCATCGATTTGCTTGAACTACTTGTTTGGACCCCAGCCCCCGATCCCAATCCACACATACCACTTACCAACACAGACCCCGATCCTCCTTTGCTCCGTCCCAGGCAAGAAACCCCATTACGCTCAGACCCTTTCCCGCGCCTCCTCAACCCACCTTCCGAGAAACCCAAATTCCTTGCAATCCTTGGCGAGCTGTTCATCGCCCTATGCAACTGAAACGCCAACTGCGCATCATCAACAACAACCGCATCACTCCCCTCACCCTCATCCCCAACCCCATCATTACTTCCCAAGCAATCAGATTTTCTTTTTGCCACCATATCCAACGCCCCGCTGGCCAACTCCACCGCGCTCCTCGCCGCCACAGCCTTCAACATAGCATTCTCCTTCGCTTCCTCCGCCACCACCGCAACCTTCTTCCTCGCCACACTATCCGCCTCCTCCAACAACTTCCTCCTCCTCCTCTTCTCACCATCCCCACAACTCTCACTCTCCCCTTTCCCCTTTCTAACCCTAATCGCACCGCCCTCCCTCTCCAACACCTTCGGCATCCAACAATCAACACAAACACAATCACTTCCCCCCAGCCCCATAAACTTCCACGGCGGACACTTTTCAAACGTCCTAAAACACTCTCCATGTATCCCGCGATCGCACCTCGTGCATCGCCGGAGCTCATTCTCATTCTCATTCGATGATGCTGTTGTAACTGTTGTTGATTGGAAACAATAGGAGCAGAGATTACCGGATTCGACGAGGCAAAAGCAGCGTTTGCAGAGGAGGACGATGCGCCAGAGGCTTGTGAGGAGGCGGAGGCGATCATCGCCGGAGGTGATGATGTGGCGGTTGCAGGCGACGCAATCGGAGAGGTTTGGTTGGTCTCTGGTGATCTTTGGGGTCGGTTTCTCGGTGGTGATGACGGAATCCGCCATTGATGGTGGTGGTGCGGCGGCGGGGATTAGGGTTTCGATGAGATTTGGGGATTTATGGAGTCGTTTGTTTTTGTTTCCATTGTGAGTTTTTGGGTCTGACTATTGACTTTCTGATGCATGAATGATTTTGGCAAGATATTTGCGATGTGAAATTATGTCGGAACCTGTTTGGGATCCGAACCCGGGAAAATCAAAATCATATTTCAAAAAGATAATAGGAGATAAAACTATGATTATGGTATAAAGTTTTATAATCGATGTATGACAACTATTATGAATCTATTTTGAAAGTTATATGTGCAAGTAATAATAGGAGATCAGGAAGGATAAATAAGTTTTCTTTGGGTACCAAGACTTCCGATATAATATGGCTGTTGTCAAATATGAGGTTATAGTTGCGTTGGCCTTGTGCTTCAGCATATATGATTGCATACTCCACTTTGCCGGTGCTGTATTGTATTCATCCCTCTCAGGATATCACTCCAGGCAAGAAACTCAATTCATAGTACAGGAAATAACACTCAAACCCGAAAATTTCAGGTGATATAAGAGAGTGCTTGTCCAGTATTCAACACTGATAACCAGGGTCTGTACTATTGGGCGAACCTGCCATTTTCATTCCGCGTGTTGATTTGTATCAGCTTGGTTGAAGCGGCAGCCAAGGAAAACATAATCCCACTACAATGACACTCCAATGTGGAATCGTACAGAATTAACATAATATACACATATATTTGCTTGGCATTTTCAGAGCTGAAAGCTCAAGTAAATAATTGGACCATCACTGTATACAAGCGTATCCACATTAAGCGTATGCGTTACCACATTACACAGCAGATGCTGTCCGTCAAATGAAAGACCAGACACCATATCTAACTATATGTATCAGACACGGATTCAACCACATAGTTCTGCATCATTCCAATAAAAACCAGGATCTCTTGTCAGCTATAGCTGGTATACGAGTATATTGACCACCAAAGATCGAACTTGGTTCATGCTTTGAGGCAAGGAATTGCAGCTTGTATCGATCCAATCAGGTTGAGACTAGTCACAGCATTGAACATGCTCAGCTTTCTTGTGACTGAAAGTGTCGAAAGAGAACTTGCCATGGTACGCCCGATTCCACTCTCCCCAACTCCTCCGAAAGGTAGGCCGGAAACTGTAAGCTGCATACAATAAACACAACAGATATGTTACAAGGAAGATACTGGGAAACAATTCGTTCTTTACACGAGTACAAATCCGGGAACCGAATGACTAATTTCCAGGACATGAGAATAGGCAGCGAACACGAAGTAACTACACCACAAGAAAAAGATTCACAAGTTCCACTGCTCTTCTTAAGATTTTGCAGCACTCAATCACTATTAGGGAAACATCACCTAAGTGACACCGAGTAAGAAGATATGCCCAAACACCATATGCCTCAAAACCTTCTCGCCTCTTTCCTCTCGCTCCGTTTAAGTCGACTCGAGGCCAGTTCGACAAAAATATAAGCAGTTTTAAAACTGACTTAAAAAAAGTCAGAAGTGAAAAGTAACTCCCAATTGAATAACTGACTTCTCAACAAGTCAGTTTTCTTCACAGAATAGATACTTCTCAAATTTTACCAAACACTTCAAGCGACTTATAAAAGGTTGGAAACTAACTTTTAGAATTGCCCAACAGGGCCTCAATCTCTTTCTATTAATTCTCTTTCTTATTCGACTCAGATCTACCTTAACTGCCGAATTCTCTTCTTTATTATCATCACACAACCAACAATAGCCTAGATACGAATAGCGAGATATGAGGCATAGGGTGATTACATGGAGAAGAGTATCGTTGATGGCTACTCCTCCGGCAGAGATGGTATCAACGAACTTCTTTTTCAGTTTCTTATCATTGGTGAAAAGGAATGCTGCAAGAGGCTTTGGTTTTGACAAGATCAGCCCAAAGCTGTCATCGACCGTTTCAACCTGAAGCAGAAAAAATGCAGTAGTTTATCACACACCACTCACATTCTGTTGAAGGCTTAGCATTGCATATACTTTGGCAATTATAATACTTTAAAATGAGTACTATATGAAGCTAACAGTCACTACGGGAAGAAAGGGACCAAAAATCTCTTCTGTCATCACGAGAGAGTCTTCAGGAGGATCTAACAAGATTGTCGGAGCTATCTTCCTGTCATTGGCAAGCGGCATAACAAACAAGATCAAATCGTATTTCCTATCCAGGACTGTTTAGTTATGTCATGGTACTATCGCAGAAGGCTTACATTTACAGCAGATCTCAAACATAGAACTTGGTATTCACCATCCAGTCTTATTCAGCAAATGCGAGAGATTGTTTTTACTTTTATTAGGTTTATTCAAGGAGATCAAATTTTATGACTCGCAATTGTTCTTCAACTGCATGGCCACCCAAGACGATTTTACTAGAGACGCCTTCCTCGTGTAGCAGCTTCTTCAGGTGCGTGAAGTGGTTCAAGTTAACGATCGGCGACATATCTTTTGAGTTCAAAGGGTCTTCTCCGAAGAATCTCTTTAGTTGAACTCTGAAAGCGTCAATCTATACAAAACAGAAGTCACAGAGCACAATAAGATTGACTCATATTTACTTGGAAAAATCAGCAATAAGCCTAACGTTACGAAGCATCGTGTAACTGTTTGCAGCCTAGAGAACGCAACCAGATATTGACCACACCTTTACTTACGGCAATCTCTCATGAATTCTTCTACTCTAGTGTGGTTATATAAGCGTTCAAGTGGAATAGATTGAGTGACGATAGTCCTTACAAGTTTCGGAGCAAAATCCTTGGTGGTTATGACATAATCCACATCAACGCACGTCTGTCCATTGTTGCAAGCTCACTTACCCGCTACAATTCTCCTCGCAGCAACCTGCAAACGAGGTAACCAAGTCAAAGAACAATGATACAACGAGTCTAATTATTACAGGTCCCAATAGACTGCTTGAGTAGGATAAATAAACTTACCTGCAGATCAACATTCGAGTCGATAACAGCAGGACACTTTCCACCAAGCTCCAATGCTACAGGTGTAAGCTGCTTTGCAGCAGCAGACATCACGATGCGACCAACTCTGCTATTACCTGCTCGGCAAAATGCAGGCGTCATAAGCTGAAACAACAACTGGCATGAAAATTTGGCAAAGAGAAGTAGGTGGCTAAGAACCTGTATAAAATATTTTGTCCCACTTCTGTTCGAGCAGCGCAATTGTTTCATGCTTACCACCCTCGACAACTCTAATGGCAGAGTTGTCAACATATTGTGGTAACAGATCTGCGACCAACTTGGACGAGACAGGTGCCACCTCTGATGGTTTCAGAACGACAGCATTACCAGCCACAATTGCTCCAATGACTGGATCAATGGATAACGCCGAAAAAAATATCACGAACAGAAGCAATCTTCACAAGAAAATCAGTGCAAAAGAAATCTAGATTACAGTTTACATACGAAAGGGATAGTTCAACGCTGAGATGATGAGCACAACACCCAACGGTTCTGAGACGATCTCGGATGACGACGGAAGTGCTAAGATTGAAGGAATCACCTGAAAACACACCACAATTTGGCGTCAATTACATATATGAATTGCTAAAAAACCCAAGGCGAAAGAAAACTAGATTTGCTACCCTTTTAGGCTTCATCCATTTCTTCAACCCTTTAAGTGCACACTGGCATGAAGACTTCATCAAGTAGATCTGCAGCAACAAACATGAAGAAACGAAAGCCAAAATCAAAAGCAAGACGAGTGATGCAAACAGAGAAATATTAATCTTCTGCTGTTTCCTACTATTACACATGAATCTATTTCTTTACAGGGTAAGCTCTACATAAAATAAGATATCTCACATCTCATCCTCAGGGCATCACTAGCGCTGGTAGCTGAGATTGATGTTAGAGGGCAAGGCACTTGGAGATTTAACAAATAATGTACAGAATTACAAAATAAGTTCCAAGGTCAGATATGCAGAATGATGTATGTTGCTTAAATTCTAACAACTTTTATTTTACATTCTACGGTTCACTGTGTCATGTTGACACACCGAAGTTTAGAGATGGCTGAGTATCTGATAACTATGAGCATGTATCATGTCAAGCTCATTATCCCTACTAAAAAACTAGAAAATTTTATGCAAGGTTCATCGAATCGGAATCCCAGTCCACCATTCCCCAATGGTCCCTGAAGCTGGCGATCCATAGCATAGACCGATCAAGCTGAGTGGATGACTCAACAGTAGCCGAATAATCATCTACCGAATACAACAACAACAAAACAATAACAACAACCCAGGTATTTCCGTTACTGACCGGGTCGGAAGAGGATGAGATGTACATAGTTATATCTCTGTTGCAAACAACAAAAAGGCTTTTTACTTATGTTCTCATATAGAAAAACAAGACAAAACAAAACAACAGTACGTAATTATAGCACCATGAAAGACTCGTGAGATTAACACACAACTAGCTAATCCGTACAGAATTAAGGATTTTCGGCATGTAAGCTATGAAAAACTATCAAAGCATTTCCCAAACAAAAACAGAAACAGACTCGTTCAAGAAAGTAGAATATACAAACCTCATTCATAGAGTCATCGGTCTTAGGAATTGCATCCACATCCTCTCCTTCATCATGCTTGTTAATTCCCTCATCCTGTGTCATGAAAGCTGCAATCATTTCCTCTCCTTCATCATGTCGAATCTCAATTCCTTTATCCTGGGTCTGTTTATTTTTCTTATGATCTTCATCCTCTTGCTCTGTATCGTGAAAGGCATTCAAACTTTCATTAACAAGGCTAGTAGCAATATCAAATGGTGACTGAAATTCACTAACTTTCTCACCCTTCTCAAGAACATTCTCCGTACCATTGTCAATGGCTGACTGAAGTAGTCTATCATACACAATATCATCAACCTTCTCATCCTTCTGACCCTCATCAACATCAATCATCTCACAAACACCATTATCAACAAACTTTTCACCAACACGATCAGCATTCTCACCCTTCTCATCATTATTAAATTTTTCACCAACACCATCAGCAACACCCTTCTTAACCTTGTCATCCATGTCACCCCCATTTCTCCCTCCCAACGTCATAAACTGCATCTTAGATTGTTCCAAAAACTGCATCATCCCTTTTAGATCTCAATTTGATCTCTCTTTCCCAATCATTCTCCTCCTCCACTAGACCTCTTGTGTTTTATGGCTCTCATCGTTCATGAGTCTCTATAGGCTTCTCCTCCCTCAACATATATTCATTCCTTGTTTCACCACTCCTTTTTAAAGACTCCACCAACCTCTCCAAATAATAGCACGCTTTGCAAGTATTTCTTAAACCTGCAAAGTGAATACAAGTTGTTCAGCTGATTATAAAGGATAGTATATAATTTAGAGAACCTACAATCTACAAACAATTAATACAGTACATATAATCGAAAGTGTAGTACACAAAAACAAATACAGAGCACACAACTACATAACTATCGTGTATAAACAAATAAACCTAGTACATAAATACAAATTAAATTTGGAGTGCTATAATGATACAATGTGCAAAACGTAAACAAATGAACTATTACTTTTCACCTCATCAGGTTGCTGTAAGCTGCACCTATCAGTAAGGCTTCCTCCTTTTTCTTGGGGATGAAAAGGAAAATTTTCCTTGTCGAAACTTGCGATAGCAGTTTCAATGTCGCATCAGGGGTGCTTAAGGCTTTCTTCTCCTTCCAACGAAACAATCATGAAATGCTAACAACATCGGTGGGACTTTCTTCTCCTTCCAACGAAACAATTGTGAAATGCTAACATCGGTGGGACTCATCATAGTACTCTCCAAGTGCTCATATACCCAAACCTGAATTGATAAACAAATTAGTCATAGAGCTGCATATGGTTCGCGGTTCAAATGAAACATGGACATACATAAATCATACCAGTAATCCAGGACACCAACCATCAAGATATGTTCCTTTCAAATAAGAACCTTCATCTTTCATCCCTTCTATCCTCTACGCCGTCTTAGCCTCTAGTTCTTTATATTTAAGGATGAAATCAAGTAGAAAATCATAAACTGCCGAGCCCCAAGCATGTTCTTTTATGAGGCTCAAGTCATCGACATAGGTGAAACAAAATCTAGGAGTATAGTAGGTTAACTTCGCAAACAAAACGCCATTACAAACTAGCAATACAAACATTCTCACAAAATAATCCAAATTAACCTCATCCTCGGCACTCATAGACTCAAACATTCGATCACAAAGCAAACTTTTGGTAGCGTTCTTCTCATGGTCGTCGAATACATAATCAAAGGTCGAACTCTCATACATACCGTCATC
This sequence comes from Drosera spatulata, assembly GCA_035668315.1. Lineage (NCBI taxonomy): Eukaryota > Viridiplantae > Streptophyta > Magnoliopsida > Caryophyllales > Droseraceae > Drosera > Drosera spatulata. The sequence continues at coordinate 17,797 of JAOVYX010001166.1, read as the reverse complement.
GTTGTTTATGTTCAACCCGTAGCATCGCAAACCAACTATAACAGAAATCTCCTCTTTGATGAAAAGGATGAATCTGCTTTCTACCCCAATTGTCATACTCGGAGAATCACAAGAAAATCAACTCAGAATCGCTTTTAACCGTGACGTACTAACAAGTATGTTAGGGGCATCAAGGAAATATACAAAACCTTTCTCATACAAATATCAGAAATATTTACCCTCAGTAATTCCATTTGATTACTAAAAAAGGTTAGAGAACGCCTAGATTGTAACTCTTTCGAGTCTTTCCTTTCTCCAATTTCTTCCTCCGAATATTTACCCTCAGTAGTTCCATACAAATATTTACCCTCAGTAGTTCCATTTGATTACCCTCAGTAGTTCCATTTGATTACCCTCAGCAGTTACTTTTCTCATACAAATATCAGAAATATTTACCCTGAGTAGTTCCATTTGATTACTAAAAAAGGTTAGAGAACACCTAGATTGTAACTCTTTCGAGTCTTTCCTTTCTCCAATTTCTTCCTCTAAGGCTGCAATTTGGACTCGTCATGCCTCGATTTCTTTGCCTTCGCTTTCTTAGGAGACTTCATTCCATGTTTTCATTTCGAACTTGATTTCTTTGGCTACGCTTTCTCACAAACCTTCAAATCTATCACCTTGCCTCTATAACATGCAACAGTAGTTAACCAATGGATTAGGCAAACCCAACAAAGATTCTGTATGTTCATTTCGAACTACAGCAGTTCTTAACACAAAAAATCATAAAATCGATCGAATTTTTATCTATTCTCTGTCATTTCCATACGAATCACAAACCAAACGAAAAGCAAACAACGAATTTGTTCGAGAATTAGACAACAAAGAAAGGAGTGACGAAATTGGTCCGTAGGGTTTGGATAATTTGGTTAGTCTTTGTTTTAGGAGTGACAACGAATCAGTCCTCATATGAAAATTCTGCTTGCGATACACGTCATAAGTAGCCACGTCGTCATTCCATAAATCTCTCAACTCATCTATCAGTGGCTGTAGATATATATCTATGTTTTCCTTAGGACTACATGGGCCAGGAATGATTAAAATGAGAAAAATAAATTGTCGCTTCATACACATATCGAACGGCAGGTTATATGAAGTTAGCACAATAGGCCAACAAGAGTACTGCCTTGTCGACTTTCCGAATGAAGTAAATCCATCGGTTGAGAGGCCAAGACGAACATTTCGTGGATCAGCAGTAAAGAAAAGAAATGTAGCATCTAAATGCTTCCAAGTTGCGCTATCTCAAGGATGTGACATGATGTCGTCTGGTCGGCGATTTTCAGCATGCCAATACATTGCTGAAGCAGTATGTTGAGCTGCGTATAACCTTAGCAATCTCGGGATAATAGAAAAATATCGAAGAACCTTCAAGGATACCAGCTTGTCTTTACCGGTTCTCTTGTAACGGTTAGAATTACAGACACTACATTCCGTCAAATCTGTATTTTCCTTCCAAAATAGCATACATCCATTCTCACAAACATGGATCTTCATCACCAGTATCTCTAGCAACTAAAGCAATTTCTTGGTGTCATAATATGATTTAGTCATGACATTACCCTCAGGGAGTATATCTTTGACCATGTCCAGTATATTATCAACAGCTCTCAGTGGAAGATTATAGTCACATTTGATTTTTATAACCCTAGCAGCAATAGATAAAAGAGATTCCTTGCATCCACCGTATAATGGCATCTCAGTGTTTTGCAAGATTGAAAAAAAAACCTTCATACTGTGGAAGAGGATCTTCTGAAACATTCTTCCCGACATTCTCGTGCTCATTATCCATGTACACATGTCCGAATGCATAGTGAACCATATTTCGAAAAGAGAAGTGCATAGGCTCCGTATTTGTTGAGGTAGAAGCACCAAGCATAAAACCACTTGACTCAGGTTCCTCTTCATGATGTGTCCAACGCTCATAACCCAGTTTGAAACCCCGTCTATATAGATCTATTTTTATTTCATCTATCGATTTAAAAGGAACGTTGACACACTTCACACAAGAACACTTTAAGTATCAGGGAGAGTTGAAAGGATTGTGTGCAATTGCATATTCAATGAACTCATCAACCTTGACAACGAAAATAGGAGATAACTTGTTTCCAATCAATCTTTCGTACATCCATTCTCTATTGCCCGACATGCTTTTTACATCCACTAAAAATTCATCTTTTCAATTTTTAAAAAAATACTATTGACATATAAAACATAATAATATATTCATGTTCTAGATTTGGTATGAGAGTTAAAAATAACAGGTCATTTTGATTTATAATTAGTTCGATAGAAACAAAAAAAAATTAATAAGGAAGTTGAACTTATGGAGCATAAGACAATGAAAAAAAAAAAACTATGACCATGGGCTATGTCGAAGTCAACTATGAGAATGACACCTGTCGAGCTCAATGCATCATTACCAACCAAAAACACAAATGCCGACCCAAACATCCCCACTGGCAAACAAGTCGAAAGCTACCCAAACACCATCGTCTAGATGCACTTAACACCAACAAAAAAAAAAAAAAAAACCAAAACATTGACAATGAGAGCTTTACCTTGTGGGCGATGACAAAGACAACGAAACCAACACAAGGACAATATTGAAAGCAATCCCGATCTGGAATCCAATACAAAATCAAATCAAATGCAGCCTTCATGAAACAAACAAAAAAAAAACATTTAATCCAAGAGATGCGGGTTCTCCTTTTGGAATGAATCGATTTGGGATTTAGGTTAAAATTTTCCAACCGCCGCCTCAACAATAATCCAAACAACATTTAATCAAAACCCACCGCCACAGATCCCCACCGGCACCGCCACTCCCACCTCGAATGATCTAACCTATAATGCTATAAGGTTTCAATGGGGATGAGAAATGGAGTAGCTACCTGACTTCGGGGCTGATGCAGATGTTACAAGCACTACAGCCAAAAATCCCCACAGCAACAGATCCCACGGATACACCTTCAATCCCCATAGCCATAACTCGAACAAATTCACTACCAAACACAAAGAATTCGAACACATGACAATTTAGCACCAATTACAGTTAAATTAAAACCAATTGAAGTTAAATTCGAACACATGGCAATCCATACCTCACACACGCATCTCAGCTGGCCAGCAAATGGCTCGATACAAATCGGATCTCAAAGCAGCCATGGTGGATTGGCCGGAGTAAAGGGTGTTCTCCAGATCCCTTCTCGTCGCACGAAGAACAGCCTGAAACTCACCAAACAAGACCAGGTCTGAACAGCTTCGATTCGAACAACTTCCATCGCCGGACCAAATAGATGTGCACGAGTTCGATCGAAATGAAGAACCTTGTCGAGGAAGACAGAACCGTCACCGAAGAAGAGGAAATCGCCCAGGACTGACTCCGATTCGATCCTGAAGAAGACGCCGGAGATCGTGAAAGACAGCAGCGATGATGTTGTGACGGATTGGTGGCGGCTTGGGTTTTTTTGGGGTGGTGGCGATTCGACGAGGAAGGAGAACCAGAGTAAACACCGGTGAGAAATGGCTCCATTACCTGATTTAGGTTAAAAGGTTTCCGACGACAATGCATTTTTATTTATTTTTTTTGTCAAAAATTAGTGCCGGATTACATTTCTTCCTTAGAACTTAATGATGAGTTTTTTTTTTTTTTCAGTCGAAAATTTATATCAGATAATGATATCTATCAAAAAAAAATTTTATTTGTGACGAAAATAGATTTGTTGAAAATTTTAAGCGGTTCGAAAATTACCTAAATTTTTGTAGTGAAATGGGTTAGTTTTTGGATTTTCAATTTGAAATGAGAAAGAAGAAGAACACGTATGCGTGGGTAGAGAGATAGGGTTGTTTTTTTGTTAAGTGGCAAAAATTGAGATGGGGATACTGTATAGGTTATTTATCAAATAGAGGTTGAAATGTACTTAAATTTTTTTTTAAGAACGTGTAACTTGATCTTTCATTGGGGATTTTAATTTAATTCATCTTAAATAAATAAACAAATATATGAATAAATAAAATATGTGTAGAGGGGTTCCACGTCACAGTAGTGTGTACGTACAAGGAGAAACGATAAGAAACTTTCTGACGAAAAATTAGAAGACTAAAAAACACTCTTTTATTAGTAATGTATATAATGACTTACACTTAGATGCATACTAAACATGTCACATAACTTGTGCTGGGTATATCTTAGAAACTTATTTAGTGATGATTTAGTGTTTGGTTGTTGGAATTATACTCCAGACTTGAACCTCGAAGTTAGTAAAAAAGAATATTCAAATCTAAGTATCAAAGCATTGTAACAAATAAAATCTTTTAGTTAAGGATATGCTATTCGGCAACTATCTTTAAAACTTGAGATCAAACTATACGAAATTGTTGTTACTAAAATTAATCTGCCTTATTTGTTGTAAAATACATCATATTATCATATCTTTATATCTATACGATAATGAGGCTAATTGTGTAACGGAAAGAAAGACATGCTAGATTTTGACAAATCTTATGATCACATAGCAACACTTTTAATTTAGTTGTGGTGGAAACAATCTTGTTAGAATTCACCTGTTTTTTTTTTTTTTTTCCAAATAAAAGTTCACTTGTTTTACATTCAAAACTTAGCATGCCATAGAGGGACGTTACTTCCAAAAGTAATTAATGAAAACAAACAAATCAACTTTAACCCACAAACTATAATTCCACCAAACAAAAATAATGTGAACGTCAATAATCTCTTACAAGAAGTGACAAAGAATATGATGATGAACTTAATCAAGGTGGGGTTGTGGGACATATCCTAAATATACACCATGTCTTACAGAAATACGAACTTTATCATCTTCGGTTTTGAGTGGTCTGATACCCTTGTCATGCTAAAATTGTCCTACGTTTCGTGTTTTCATATTCTGACTTATTATAATTTTTATGAGATATTTAAAAACGTGTAAATTTGGAACTTATTTATCAAAAAGTGACAACTAACTTGACAATTATCATTTGATTTTTAATTAACTAGACTTTAATTGTATGACATTTTGCGCAAATCGATGTTTATTTTTTTACTATTTATATGACATTATATTCGTAGATTAACAATCGATGAACTCACATTATTATATTTGTGAAGGTGAAATCACATTATTTAGTTTTAAGGGTTATGATTTCAACTGTTGAAAAAATATTTGTTTGCTAATCTAGTGTGTTAGATTGTCAAATTTAGTATCCCGAGTAAAATTTCCTCAAGTTAGGAATTGTAAAATCGACTTTGACTTAAGAGTTAAATTACTATTGAGAATAAAAAAATTGTTTTACTCTGTTAAGTTGTAAATGTATTTGTGAAAGAACTTGAGAGGTTTTTAATTATATTTGTGAAAGAGTTTGAAAAGTTCATTATGATATTGTTTTTTTATTATTATTAAGCACTATCTGTTAGGACTCTAGATAAATAATACGTAGGATTAAAGCATTACATCCTAGGTATCGAGTTTGGAATATCTAAACCGTTGTTTTCTGGCTAGCATTTATACAAAACACTACACTTAAGACAATAAGATATACAAAGAAATAAATCTATCTTATCTACCTAATCATATATCCTATCTTTCTGACGTATATTAAAACTTACATTTGAAATATAATTACATCAATATTCCATAAATAATATTAAAGGATATATTAAATAAAATATTTCTCAATAATCTCCTCATAAGTTTTCAAATATAACTCTAACAGATAGATCCAACATGCATGTTCATAAACAATAATAAAAATTATGTACATTTAATAGAAAAACTTGAAAATTCAATTAGACTGAAAGTAAACTGAAACTACAATACAAACAAAAATTTTTAGATGAAACTAAACTCATACAACAAAAGGATATCTCAAAATATCAATAACTATCTATTGCATGAAATAAAAGATGATAGCTCCTGTATTCAAACTACCTCTACTCATCGAGTAGGTTATCATCATCAAGATATAGGTTGAGTCTTTCACCTCCTCTATTCTCGTCATCATCTGTAATTTGAAACGTGTGAATTTCATCAATAATGAATTCAACCAGTGAATTACAGATAAAGTGTCTACTTTTAATTATACGAGCTTAGCACAATACACAATAAAGTATCTAGTTCCAACACTAAGAACTTAGTACTTAAACCCATAAAGTATCTACCTCAAACAATAAGAGGTTAGTACAATTATACATGACAAGAAAGTTTCACAAAATTACGATAAGCATTTTCATCAAGTTTCTTATTAAAGAACTCGAACTATTGGTTTCTTGTATCAAGAATCAATCCATGTTTCATTTGGAATAATAAGATATCAATGCACAATACTTATTTATGAAATATCATCAAGTTTGGAATGGCATTCATATTGTAAGGTGCATACCATCAAGTTTGTAATGGTACTAAGACATCATACCATCGGAGAAACATATCAATCAATTCTCATATTCATTTGGAATAACTCAATGAGCATGCCTTGTACGAAAATTGTTACATCATCAAGTTTGGAATGATTTCACAAAATTTTATACGCAACACTAACATTAAGCTATCAAGGATACTCAAATTGATTCGAATGGTTATATAGACTAGATGAGATCCAAACAATTCAAAACTAGATTGTTGATTTAAGACTTACCTATGTAGTCATTAATCCCATCTCCTCCATAGTTTTAATTGTACGTTCTTTTGTCAATCCTTTAGTAAGGACATCTGTCATATTATCCTTTGATTTCACATAAATTAAAGTGATAGTTCCATATTCGATTAGATAATTCAGCATTGCCTATTTTAGTATGTCTCCTCTTACCATTAAAGAGTGAGTTATTGACTATCGTCTTTGCACCTTGATATTACAAAATATAGGTAAGGTTATAACCTTAACTTGTCTCATTGGAATGTTTTGGATCAGATTTCTTATCCATTATGCTTCATCAGCGGTTGAAGGTAGAGCATATAATTCTGATTCCATAGATGATAAAACAGTGTACATGTTTGCCTCTTTGACTTCCAAACTATAACAGCTCCACCTAATGTGAAAACATATCCACTAGTCGACTTGCTATCACCCACTTTTGAGCACCAAGATTCATCAGAGTATCCTTCCACGGTTGAAGGATAGCCTTTATAAGTTAGGACATAACTTTGAGTACCCCTTATATATCTCATCAGCCTCGACAGGGCATCCCAATGATCCTTTTCCGGATTACTAGTGAATCTGCTTAATATGCCTACCATGTAGGCTATGTCAGGTGTAGTGCAAGTCATCAAATACATGAGACTACCAACTAATTTAGAATACTCTGGTTGATTTATGATTACACCATCATTAGGTGTCAATCCTTTATTGTAGTCATATGGTATCTCAATCGCCTTACATTCACTGTATCCCCACTTTAAAAATAAGGGTGATCAATCCTTTTCCTCTAAAGCTTACTTTCATTTCAAGTATAATTTCTATGACACTCATATTTTTCATGTCAAATTCTTTCATTAAGGTTTCTTTGATGTCTCTAACCATTGTGAGATTAGAATCAAGACTAAACATGTTATCCACATATATAAGCATACTAGGGCTACCTTGTTTGAGTCAAAACGAAAATAAAGGCATCTATCAGAGTCACTTGACTTAAAATCATATCTCTTTATTGTTTTATCAAACTTTTGGTGCCATAACTTTGGTGCTTATTTGAGACCATATAGATATTTGTTCAACTTATAAACCTTTTTCTCTTGACCTTTCATGACAAACCCCTCAGGTTGGTTCATGTAGATCTCTTCTGTAAGCTCTCCATTTAAGAGGTTGTTTTTATATCCATTTGATGTATCAAATAGTGCTCAATAGACGGTAAAGCAAGAAATATCCTTATCGCAGCCGTATGACAAACTAGTGAGTAGATATCAAAGTAATCTATCTCACTTACTTGAGTGAAGCCTTTAGCTACTAAACGTGCTTTATACTTGGTCATTGATCCGTCAAGATTAAGTTTTTTCTTTAAGACCCACTTGTAGCCTACAGCCTTAGTCCCTTTTGACAAATCGATTATACCTTCCAAGTTTGGTTATGGAGTAGAGAATTCATTTCATTCTCGATGGCTTCTGTCCATAACAATGAGTCACGAAATCTCATCGTTTTCTTATAGGATAATGGATCCTCTTCCACATGGTAAGTCACGAAGTCCTTATCGAAACTCTTAGGTATTCGCTCTCTTTTAGATTCTCTACGTGGGACTGGCTTAGGAATTGGTTCAGATATTGTTGAAGACTCTAGAACCATCTCACTATGACCTGATAAGATCATACCCTTATCTTTGAGAAACGTGTTCTCAAAGAATAGTGCGTCATGAGATTCTATCACCTGATTGGTTAATAGATCAAGAAACCGATCGACAACACTATCTTCTACACCTCCCAAATACACGCATGTATTAGTTCTAGTTCCCATCTTAGGCCTCCTAGGGTATGATATCCTTACATAAGTGCTACAGTCCCAAGTCTTGAGATTATCATACCTACAAGGATGTTTGTGCCATATCTCATAAGGAGTCAGTCTAACTTTGAGTGCGACAACCTATTTAGATATGATTTGCAGTTAAAACTGCTTCCCCCCAATAACATGAAGGCATGCCGGCTATCAACAACATGGAGTTTAACATTTCTATTAATATCCTATTCATTCTCTCGGCAATAACATTTGATTGGGGTGCGTAAGGAGCTGTAGTTTCAAGGATTATGTCATAGGAGTCGCAGAATTTGTTGAACTCGGTTGATTTATACTCTCCTTCTCTATCACTTCTAAACCTTTTAATCTTCTAATTGAGTTGATTTTCAACTCTATTTTTAAAGATTTTGAATTTATCAAATACTTCGTCCTTAGATTTTTGATAGATAAATATGATAATACCTTGAAAAATAATCAATAAACGTGATTAAATATTTTCGTCCATCCCTTATCACATGACTTTTAAAGTCACAAATATCGAAATATATTAAATTAAGAAGTTGTGTGCTTCTAGAAATCGAACCAAAAAGTTTTCTAGTAAGTTTTGTTTGTGCACACACTTCACATCTGTTAAATCTTACTGCGAAGTTCAATGGTATATTAGGAGTCTTAGCTAGTTTAACCATTTTTTTTATAGTTCACATGTCCCAACCTATAATGCAATGTTACGGGTTAATTAAATTAGAACTTACTCGGTTAACTATGTCATTCTCTAAGCTCAAATGATACGTATCATTAACTAAGTTAGCGCAACTAAAATAATAAGTATTAACAAACATGCTTACTCTACCACTTAAAAAAAAAAAAAAAAAAATACATGCCAGCATAGCAAAGCAAACTAATAGAAATTAGATTCTTTTCAGATTCAGGAACTACTTTAACATCTTTTAAAGTTAGAATCTTATCAGAGAATAGTGTAAATTCAGCAGTTTCTTTATGAGTCACTCTAGCTGACACTCCATTTGCCACGATCATCGTCTTGGATGTATCAGTCTTTTCCTTCAGCATTCATTTATCAGTGTAAACATGGCAATTAACTCTAAAGTCTAACCACCAGTCAGAAGTGTTACAGTTGGCCGTATCATTTTGAATCATAACAATGAAACCGATTGGCTCAACCTTATCAACCACCATGTTGACTTCCTTCTTAGATGTGCTAGGCTTTTCGGATTTGTTCTCCTTCAGAAGTCTGCACTCACTCTACAAATGGCCCCCCACTTGCCACAATTGTGACACTTGTCTCGAAATTTATAGCAATAGTTGTCTTATCAGCTACACGTTTGGGCTCATCTTTAGTTGACTTGGATTGCATTCTAGGATGCTTCTTAGAAGTTGTCACAACATTAACAGTATTTATCTGACTGTTGACTAACTTCAAGTTGCTCCTAATTCGATTCTCATCTTCGATTCTAATGGATCGCTTTTCTTCTTGTGCATCTCAGTCTTCAAAGACAATCATAAATTATAGCTCCAATCAAGAATGCATCGCAAACATCAATACCCTCAGTTTAATCTTCATTCTCAGATTCTCAAGATCTGTGATTTGAGGACGTATCTCTCTATTGTCATCAAATTTCATATCCATAAATTTATCGACAAGATATGCTTTAGAGAATGTCTTCTCCTTCTTAAATTGAACACCAAGATTGTCCCATATTTCTTTAACAATATTGAATTTGCTATAGATCTCTGCAAGTCTATCAGACATGCAATTAAGCAAATCGTCCTTGTAAAAATTTTCATTCTTTGTCCATCGAAATTCATCCACATCTTCAGCAGCCTTCTCGAAAGTACTCAATACAGTATATAACACATCCAAATTGTTTAGGCCAAATTGAATCTTTCATTTCCAATTATTAAATTCAGATATATTAAAGTTCTCTGATTTAGATATTTCAATAGGAACTTACTGTTTATTCATTATTGTTCTAACAGTTTTTGCAACCAAACAAACACGCAGTCAATCAAAATTGAAAGCAAAATTCAGAATAATAGAACCTGATGTTTGACCGATTCAATGATCCAAGCAAAGAACACACACAGCACAGCCCCCAACACCAACAAGAGCAAGCTCCTTATGTAGCACAAATCGTATCTTTCTGACGTATATCAAAAATTTATATTTAGAATATAATTACATTAATATTCCATAAATAATATTAGAGGATATATTAAATAAAATATTCCTCAACACTATCACCATTAAAATGAGAAAGGAAAATGAAAATATTGAATATTGAAGATGAAGGGAAAAAATAATGAAGAACATTTGATATGGACCGATAAAAAAAGAAAGCCTATGTTTGTACCATATATTTATTTATAGTTGCATTTGTGAAAGAATTTGATAAATTTTTTGTTATAAATTTTTTTAAAATTTATTTAAACACTATCACTATTAAAATGAGAAAAGAAAATGAAAATGTAGAATGTTGAAGATGAAGCAAAAAAATAATGAAAAACATTTAATATGGACCAACAAAAAAAAAAACCTACATTTGTATTATATATTAATATTATAATGACTAAGTGATACAATCTTTTTCTTCCCTAAACTTAAATAAGATAATTGAGAACTTCTTGATAATTAAAATCTTAGATAACATTTAATAGTAAATAGAGAGAATTATTCATTACTGTCTTTTTATTTCATTAATTATCAATAGATCATAATGCCAAATTTTTATTATCACCTGGTTCATAAATTCAAATTTTGATCTTTTTTGTTCTTAATCAAAATAAATAAAATAAAATATTATAGTCATTGCACATTATAATCATCATCTCAATCCTAAATCTAATTGACGTCCGTCATTGTTGTCATCATTTTCTTCATCGGAATAAACAGTACGCATACGCCTTTCATCGAAGATACAAAACAATACTCATATATATACAAATATAATACGCATTGTTACAAATATTACACATAATGTACGATGATCGTACTATCATAAACAGTGCCCTAAAAGGAACAACAATTTCGTCATCGGTGGTTCCGTTAACCGCATCTCATCAATGGCGCATGTGGAAACTAGTTGGTATCCCTCTGTTTCTCACCATCAATCCAATTTCAATTCCACCTTCATCACCCTGCAACAAAAAAATCAAACCGAATTAATAATCAAGCATCATCATTCAAAAATTTCAGATCTCGTTATCGAATCAAACGTACAACTTGAATAGGCAAGCTAGAAAAGGAGAGTTCTTTTACCTCTTTGTAAGTGAATTTTGAAGGTGGATCATGATACGGATCCACCAAAGCGACCCGGTCAGGAAACTACTCTGCAAATGTCCTCCAGATGTCAGGAAGTGCTTTCCATTCACCGAAGGCGACGACATCAGCACTCGACAACAATTCACTTTCAAGGAACGGTGAGCACCTAATTCTCTTATGCACCACTTCTATCTATAGAAAAAAGCCGAACTGAAACACAATTAATGACGCCGAAGCGTGTTCAAATGTGTGGCACACAAGGCCATCTCATTCAGGCAAACACACGGCAATCTGCTAACATCCAAGCAGAATCTAAGCCAAGATATATACCAGATGGCATCCTCATGTGAAGGAGTGATTTTCGTTTTTAGATCTGGAGATTGAGGCGTGGTTGACGATAAGGAGTTCGGCGGAAAGGTTTATTAGATGGAGATGAACAGCAAATCCTTTAAGAAAGGGAAAAGATCTGATTGATAGCGGAAGAAGGAAAGAAATAAAAAGCAATAAAGATAATAAAATAGTCTTATTGCTATTTACAAACAAGATGTGAAATTCAAGAGAAAATGGAACTTTGAATATAAGTAAGAGATAAAGACATGTGTGGTTTTGTAACAGTGCCTGAAATAGTTTCAATAATAAATAAATAAATAAAGTAAACATAGATGATAGATCAATATATTGAATTTGTGCATTATTATAGTTGTATGAAACTAAGAAATTCTCTTTTCTTTATACAAACCAATTTTTGATAATATATCTGGATTGAAGCAACCCTTAATTACACGATTAGCGATCAAAATACAATAATACATACACGTGAATGACTCGTAGAGCGTTTCAAATTAATTATATTATCATCAGCGGGACTTTACCCTCGAAATCTAAGCATCAACACACTGCAACAAATATAATCCTTTTATTAACCCACAGGACTTAGACTCTTGAAATTCAAGTATCAACACTCTCTAACAAATAAAATCAGGATATGTTATTCGGTAATTTTTTTTTAACTTGAGATCAAATTAAGAAACATATGTTATTGAACTTTTTATATTTATTGTAAAATAAATCATACTATCTGATAGTTATAATCTATTCCAAACCTGATCGCAAGAATATAGCATCGCCTCAATACCAATGATGATAAATTGCCTAAACTATGGATATATAAGATAGGAGTTTGTTCAACCAAGGGAATAAAGACATGCTAGATTTTTGACAAATCTTATGATCATATACCTACCTTTCTAATTTTGTTGTGGTTGGAAACAATCTTTCCAACTAATTAATGTTCACCCGTTTTCTTTTAACCCAAAAAAAGTTCAACAGTTTTGCATTAGAAAACAATTTAATTAGTTGGGGATCTCTGCCCCAGGACGGCTTCTAAGTTTTAAGTAATTAAAGGCTTAGACCTTCTGTTTGCACCAAAAAACAATATGATTAGGACAAAGGCCCTTCGAATGAGTATGGAACAGTAGAAAACAACACCATGCAAAGCTACAGTATGATCCCTCGCATCGCACTAATTAGGACCCATAGGCCACAGCGATGTTAGTTCCAAAAGTAATTAATGAAAAGAAAAAAGAAAAAAATGTTAAAGACAATAAAAAGAATATATGATTGAAGGTTTATAATTTTATTTTTAATAAAAAAGGATAAAGATAATATCCACAATAATAAGATATTACGTTATTTTAGATTTAAAATAATATAATGTGATTGATCTCTAAGCTTAATAATTTTATGTTAAATAATTATGATAATTAATTTTAAACTTTAGATAATCGATTCTAAACGGTTCAGTTAATCGATTCGATTCGATTTTTTTCTCATTGAATAATCGGTTTTATTTTATAAATCAAACCAAACCATTTAATAATCGATTCACTCGATTTCGATTTATCGATTCAAATTCCATTTTAATAGCCTTGACAACAATGCAACATCAATGCATTGAGAACTTAACGTGTGTTTTACCGTATCTGTCTCCCTACGTGTGTCTCGAAACCACCCACCTCTTTCTTCTGGTAAAGATTACTTAGATCACAATATCACTAAATACAAAAACAAATCAATCTTCCTAATCATACATAATATTATTTGTAAATTTTTGTTTTGCATTAATCAAATACTTTATGTGATCGAAACATCTTAGCTGATGTTGTTGTCGTGAATTAAAAATTACATTATTTTTTTGTTATGATTTTTACACTAAAGGTTCCTAACTTCTATATTCTGATCCAATATCAAGGATTATATAAATGAGATTTTTATATTTTATATTTAAAAAAGAATTGTGTGGATAAATCTGTTTTTCTTTAATTCAATCTCGGACTCAGCCGGGCCATTTCTTCGGAGGTGAATTGCGTGCTGTCATATTGTCAGTTGTCTAAAAGAGGGGGAAAAAAAACCCAACACAATCAAAATAACGCAACAAAAAAAAAAAAGAAAGAAAAAAAGAAAACGAGAGTGAGAGGGGTGTATTGTGTTTTTTCTTTTCCTGGACAGCATCAGTGCTCCGCAGCAGGCGATCCGTCCTCCATTTCTTCGCTGAACCGCACACCAGAACTCGACGTGGAATCCTCCGCAGCCAGGCAATGAGCCCCTCATCATCGCACTTCATTTCCCACTTCTCGGCTTCTTCTTCCTCTTCTCATCCTCCGATGGCGCGATTCGCCGCCGTCTCCACCTCGGCGTCTCTCTCTCCCTTCACTCGTAAGTCCACCTCTCTCGCTCGCTCTCTTCATTTATCGCAATCGGATTCGAATGTGGACTGAATTGTATAGACATCGAATTCCGGCGACACTTTATCAATGGGAGGATAGAATTGCTTTATAGGGCCTTTTTCGTAATGATTTTGTTTCCTGTTTTCTGTTTTGCTGATTTCTGTTTTTCCAACGAATGAAATGAAGACAGAAAACCAGACGAAATTGTTTTCACGAGAGTTTCCGTTTCCTGATTCTTCTTAGTATAATATTCCACGTTCTATTTACAGAAAATCAACCGTTATCGATGGGAGGCTGGAGTTGTTTTTTTTAAGGTTTCATCGATGCAGTGTGAAAAGAATTGTCTTGTTGTTGAATGAACGCTTGAATAGAAATAAAGGGAATGCGGTATGATATCTTGGATGGATTCTCATTTGAAATCTAAGGTGTAAATGAAATCACTAGTTATAGAACACAGGGAAATGGATAAGACAGATTCAGTAAGCTCATAGCATTGTAAACAGGCGCCAAAAGGCGATGAGAGTTTTCCATCACATCTCTGGTATGCCTTATGGGCTCCTTTCGACCGGACTGCCTAAGAACTGCGTAGCTATGTCAGACGCAATTCCAATGTGTCTAGGGACTAGGTTGTATTTGAGGACACTATAACCTAGGACAATGCATGGTTTGATCATGAAGGTAAACTCCACTAGGGTTGTGAAGGTGGGAGGGGACTATTGTGCCTTTAATGGGCTTCGTATATGGCCTTTTCAATTTGTCTCTGATGAGTTTGTTGGTTTTGGACTTATTGGAGGCGCCACCTTGATTACATTGGAGTTAAGAGTCAAAGGTTCCATCCCATCATCACATGGGTGAGATCTGTGATATTAACATCGTTGAAATTTTTGTGGAATATTCCTGCTCGAAACGGTTTTCAAAAACACGAAAAAGTATCTAGAAGTAAAGAATTTTTGGTGGTAACTCCGATGCGAAGGGATTATTCTCTGTGTCCATAGTCCATTAGTCCTTGCTATGACCAGGCCGTAAGGGTAGGCTGGTCAATGTGGCTTATTATGTTTCTGTGGAGTATGATTGTGTGATGCTCTACCTTTTCGAATTTATGTCGTCGATAGTCTGATGTGGATAGTGATAGACGTTTCTTTTCCTGCCGCCTGCTGTAGTGGAATTATTATGTTTGTGATTGGTTATTGGCCTAATGTAATTTCTTCTTGGGCTGCTAGTAAGGAAACAAGGTGTACTTATTCGAATTCCATGGAGAGGATATGCATTCGGTTCACTGTTGTTTCCAAAATCCACGAGGAAGGGGTTTTGCAGAGTTGCTTCCTTTTCAGCTGGATCTAATAGAGTTTCTGTCAAGTCATCTGAAACCGAGAAAACAGCGCAGTATGCATGGCCAGACAAGAAGGTTGGACTGCAAGCTATTCTTTTTCATTTTTGTTTTCTCCGTTTCTAGCGACACTGATGTTTTATACCCACGAAATGAAAAACGGAAAAGTGAATCAAATTCTTTGTGTCTCAGTGTCCAATAGGCATCCTTTGGTGGCGTACTTTGAAATGTTTGTATTTCTCCATATCCGTGAACTTTCATGAGTTTCTGGCAACTTGTTCTTTGCATTATATGTGAATGCATGCCATGTACAATAAATGTAAGGTCAATTTCATCGGATTGATACTTCATTTTTTGGTGTCATTTTTATTAGTCCAACTTCTAACTGTCTAATGCACTGGTTGTTTTGTTGACTCTTTGGTTTCCGATCCACGGATTCTGGTTTATTGCTTTAAGAGCTGAACTTGGGTTGCATTTTTATTTTATTTTTTTGCTGATAATCGTGTTTCATTTTTGTCCGTGGTGATATGTTAGCTAATGGTATGAAAATAACACAGGCTTCTTCTGACAGAGGCCAAGAGTATGCATACTAGGTGGTGGCTTTGGAGGTCTTTATACTGCCTTGAGATTGGAATCTCTTGTTTGGCCTGATGACAAGAAACCTCAGGTGGGTTATTGTGTTTGTGTGTGCTGATTGTGTGTGCCATTCATAAGTTTATGCGTGCAAATTGATAGGTTGATGTACAAAGAATTTTTGCTTTTGACTTGACGTTAAGTCCAGTTGAATATCACTGTGTCCATGTTCATTCATGAGTTGAAGGAGAGCATGATCTCTAGTGAAACAGAGTGGATCCACAATAATTGACGTAGCTGTCCATACCTAGTGGTAGAAGATAGTTTGGTTTAGTTAACTATTCTGGCCGCTATCCTTTCAGCATATTTGGTATAGTGTTTGGGCATATTAGATCAGGAATTGCAGACATGTTCATGAAATTGCATTCCTATCACATGATGTTCGATATATCTGAAAATTGTGTAGCTGTTGAATCTTAATGTTTTATTGAAACTGATGGGCCCACCATGATTAGTTAACTTTTGGAGGATGTAAAATGGCTTGATAGGATTTTTGTCTTTTTTCTGAATATCAATGCAGATCAGAGCAGATAACTAGTGCCAAATTTCTCGCCACTGTAAAAGTTTTTAATTTTGGAGTTTGGACTCCGCTTTTCTCCACCTTTTTCCTGATCTGACAGCTTTGTAACCCATACAAGTTCATGTCTTAACATTTATCCTCGATTTCTTTTTCGTTTTTGTTGAATGTGACCAGGTACTACTCGTTGATCAATCTGAACGTTTTGTTTTCAAGCCCATGCTTTATGAACTTCTATCTGGAGGTACCCTTACTAGTCGTCCATAGTGTCTTCATTCTGTTGAGATTGATCTCTCTTATTAGAGGTAATTCGGCTGAAGTTCTTGTTAGAATTTGCATTGCAGAAGTAGATGAATGGGAAATAGCTCCTCGCTTCTTGGACTTGCTTGGTAACACAAGAGTCGAAAAAATTCGAGATAGAGTAAAACTGCTGCTCCCTTCTCATGATGTACCAAAAAATGGTTCTGGAAGATCAACCTCTGCGGGAACTGTACATCTCGAAAGCGGCCGTCTTGTAGAATATGACTGGTATGTTGTCATTTTTAGTTTTATTTATATGGATGTCTCTAAAGTATTGGTTTAGGGTTTTCAACCTAGAAAGAAGTTGTGCACAATGATTTTTGATATGATATCCATTAGAACTTTCCGCGATAGTTTTTTATTAGTCTCTACGCATTCTTGGCAATGCTGACAACAACAACAACAACAAGTCTTTATCCCATCAAGTGGGGTCGGTTACATTAATACAACGGCGTCATTCCAATCTGTCATGTACATCATCTTCTGTAAGATTATGATAGGCCATATCATACTTCAAGATTTCTCTC
>JAOVYX010001165.1:0-12895 GCA_035668315.1 Drosera spatulata | reverse complement strand
ACAAAAGAGGGGGGAAAAGAAGTCTTTAAGTTAGCTAGATCAAGAGACAGAAGAACTAAGGATTTAGGTCAGGTAAAATATGTTAAGGACGATGCCGAGCATATTTTTACGGCTGATGAGGACATTAAGGAAAGATGGAGAAAGTATTTTGACAAACTCTTTAATTGTACAAGAGAAGTGCCCCTGAATAAAACAAGTGGGAATGTAGATGTGATGATGAACCGATATTATTTTCGTCGCATTAGGACAGAGGAAGTTAAGGAGGCTTTAAAGAGGAAGAGCTCAAGAAAGTCTATGGGTCCAGATGAAATCCCGATCGAAACTTGGAAATGTCTTGGGATAGAAAGAGTTAATTGGTTGACAAAACTCTTTAATAGAATTTTGATAGATAAAAAGATGCCTGATGAGTGGAGAAAGAGTACTTTGATTCCTATATACAAAAATAAAGGAGATGTTCAAAACTGCTCCAATTACAGAGGAATCAAACTTATGAATCACAGTATGAAGTTATGGGAGAAAGTGATAGAGAAAAGGTTAAGAAAAGCTACAGGGCTGACTGAGAATCAGTTTGCTTTCATGCCTGGTAGGTCAACCATGGAAGCTATTTACCTTTTGTGTAATGGAACGTTTTAGGATAAAGAAGAAGAATTTACATATGATTTTTGAAAAAGACGTATGATTCTTTTCCAAAAAAAGTGATTTGGAAAACTTTAGAAAAGAAGGGAGTGACGAGTAGGTATATCGAGATTGTGAAAGACATGTATTAAGAAGGTGCTACATGTGTGCGAACCTATGTTGATGAAACGACTGCTTTTCCTATTAAATTGGGTTTACACCAAGGATCAGCTTTGAGCCCATACCTTTTCGTATTAGTAATGGATGATCTCACTAGGCATATATAAGATGAAGTACCATGGTGTTTACTTTCCGCTGATGATATTGCTCTGGTGGACGATACGAAAGAAGGGGTGAATGAAAAACTTAAGACTTGGAGAGAGACGTTGGAAAGTTAGGGGTTAAGGATCAGTAGAACCAAGACGGAATATATGGAATGTGCCTTTAATGAGAGTAATCAAACAAATACTGAGAATGTATTGTTAAGAACAGAGTCTCTCCCTAAAACGGGTTCTTTCAAATATTTAGGTTCGATGCTACATAAGACTGGAGGAATTGATGCAGATATTGATCATAGGATTAAAACAGGTTGGCTAAAATGGAAGGACGTTTCAGGGGTTTTATGTGATCCTAAAATATCTACCAAGTTAAAAAGAAAATTTTACAAGATAGCTATTCGACCAGCGATGCTGTATGGGTCAGAATGTTGGGCAATTAAGTGACAGCATGTACAGAAGATGAGTATAAACGAGATGAAAATGTTAAGGTGGATATGTGGACATACAAGAATAGATAGGATACGAAATGAAGTTATCAGACAGAAAGTGGGTGTGGCTCCAGTAGAAGATAAGATGAGGGAGTCACGACTAAGATGATATGGACATATAAAACGTAGACCAGTCACAGCTTCTATTAGGACATGTGAAGCTTAGGAGTTAGCACATGTCAAGAGAGGACGAGGAAAACCTAAAAAGACCATGAGAGAAACCTTGAAATATGATATGGTCTATCATAATCTTACAGAAGATGATGTACATGACAGATCGGAATGACACCGTCGTATTCATGTAACCGACCCCACTTGATGGGATAAAGGCTTGATTTATTGTTTATTGTATACATATGAAGTCGGTATAATCTTTGGCAAGGAGATGGGGGTTGGTGCTGCTTGGGTTTGTTGCAGGATTTGCAGTCAGTGTATTCAAAAGATAGATGGATTATCAATAGTACCTTGCTGGAAGTGAACCTTCAAGGAGAGAAAGGAGAAAGCCAGACTTGAAAGCTCACATATCACACGTTCTAGACAACTGTACTGCATTGAACACACATGGTCATTGCGTATGAGTTAATAGTGGTGGCCAACAGCCCAGCCCGTTTGGTCCTAGGCCTGGCCTAGCCCAGTTGATTTTGACCAAGCTAGGACTGGACCTTGATCCCAAGGAAAAAGGTCCGATCCGGTCCGACCCCCCAAAAGTCTGAGCTTGATCCGGTCCAAACCTTTTTCTTTTTTATATTCCTGTAATAAGAAAACCATTACACGGTTTTAGAAAATCTGAACTCTTAATAGAAAAAAGGCAATAGTTTTGAGATCAAAAAATTAACCTAACTATTATATAGTACTTTGAATTCCAAAATAGCAAACCAACACCAAAACCGTCATTTTTATTTAAACTGACAATAAATTTAACAAAAAAGATACAAATATACATATCAAATTTATAACTTGATGAACCGTCAAGTCTTTCTATCATTCTCTACTTTATAGCCTCGAACTGTTGCTCAGATCAAGACGATGTTGTAACCACCCATTTCTAATAATGAGGCAAAAAAGCATGTTTTCAACTAAATATATAACATGAAAGCAAATGAGACTACCTCATTACAAGGAACTGGTGGATACAACATTGTTTTTTTATGGTTAAGGGGTTTAAGACTTTGATTGTTAGAAAATGAAGAAGAAAATGGAAGATTATGTGATTTTATGGTAGTCTTAATTGTTCTTTTATGTAGGCAATCTTCTAAAAATAAAATAGACCAAAATAATCTTGAAAATAGTCGGTTTATGGTCGTTGGTGTGGGTATTTTTATCCTAATTTTGAAAAACTAGTCGTTGGTGAATATTATTAAAAACAAAACCATTGACAGTTCCACACACATGGATGAATGGACGGTCTTTGTAAAACCGTCAACAATTTTGGGGTGGAAAAATACACCCTTTTCTGGACTCATTTTGGATGTCTAAACCGTGAACGGTTTTCTTTAACGTTCACGATTTTACTTACAAAAACAGAACCGTTGCAACAATACATGTATAAAAGCTAAACCAGATAGCATTACAACCATAAAAACATTCATGATTGAGCTCAACCATAAAAACATCATCCAACAACAAAATTTCTACAAATTGAACAAAGAAAAAAACAACATTTAACATTTGTTTAAGTACAACAAGAACAAAACACTACAACATGTTCCAAACTATATATAAAAACATAACAACGAACAACCTAAACTAAAACATTACCCATGTCATCATCACCAGACGATGGAGGAGGAATTCCCGATTGAAGTGTTAGTCGATTAATGAAGTATGTGATCCCATCATGACGTGCATCCTCTACCTCTCATCTACTAGTCACACGATCTTACAAGACACTGAAATCATCTTGAAGTGTGTTATAATTCCGTTCCAACCTTTCATAGTTGTCAGTCATGAACTCCATGTGTCTCACCATTGAGTGAAAATGAGAGCAATGATCACAATCATCTTCTTCATCGTCTTCATCATCATCTACTTCTTCTTGATGGCTAGGTTATGCACTAGAGGTACCCCCGAAGCCTTCCACCCACCTTGGACACTCTCAAGATCATAATCCAACCTTTCTGAATCCTTTATTTGTTTTTTCGTCACAACCCTCAGGCGAATGAGCTTTCGTATATTCATTTTTTTATTCAAAGAATACTTCAAGCTAACAAGATAAGCGGGAGATCCCAAAAGCGTGAACGGTTTGTTTGAAATAATTTAACGGTCCAATTTTTTCAAATTCACAACGGACGGGCCGGGGCTTGATCCTGGGGCAAAAGGCCCTCTCAGTCCCGAACCTAGAAAGTCCAAGGGCCGATCCGGCCCAACCCGACCCCATCTACAGTGACAGGCCCAAGCCTGTATTTTTTACACTGCTATGAGTTAATGTACCATCATACAACACGAGTACTCGGGCTCAATGCGTTGTAGAAGTTTAACAGGGCATATTGAAACGGCCATTCATGCATCACTGCACAAAGATGGCAACTCAAACTGTCGAGCACACCCTTTCTAGCAGAAACCACCCTATTTTTTGGGACAATTATTAGCAACCACTATCAACTTTGAAATATTGACAACCTACAAGACTGATACTCATCCAAAGGAGTCAAAATCAACTTTTAAGTCATTTTATAAAGTTGAGGAGGGTGTTTGACACTCCTTTTTAACTGCAACTTCAAATAGTTTTTCTGCTTAAAGTTATACACTATTTGAAATTGTCTTTCTTTTTAACAGAGATCAAAATTGTCTTTAACCAAACAAAATAACTTTAAGCCATTCTTCTACCAAACACCAAACTTAAAAGTACAATTAGTTTCAACTTATCACTATCAATCATAAGTACTTATAAGCACTTTCTATCGGCCCAGCCAAACGGCCCTACAATTGATTTGATCTTCTGTCGTGCAAAAAAAGGAAACAATAAAAAAAAAATGAAGCCAAATTATCTCAGAGAATTCCTTGGGTGACTGGGTTGGCGAGGTCACGGACCTGGAGAGCTGCAGCACTGAGAGTCTGAATCATCGTGCAATTTAAGGCAGATTATGTGTGACACAAAGCGCTTCACTAACGGCGAGATCTTCCTAGTTTTGGCAGCTAGGCAACTAGGAAACAGATAATGTTCAATCTGAAACTGCAATCCACCATGAAACCAGTCCATCCAAGATAGACACGAGATATCGAGACTCCTATGAGTCTGCTTCTCGAACCGATCATTCCCGTTGGGCATACCAAGGTACACACTCGAAGAGAGATGATTCCAGCAGTATTGAGTTTGCTGGATCCGAGTGACCACTAAGCTCGCCATCACGGACGCTACCCTCTTGTCCCAATTAGGCAACCTGGAAACAAGCAGCGGATACCAAATCCTGAACACAAGAACACAAAGAAACTCAAACGCTATTGAAGCAAGCAACACATGATGGCTAGTTGCCTCCTAGTATATTGCAAACCATAATTAGACTACGCTATTATTTAGGAGTTGTTCTTGTATCTTGTAATCTAGAATTAGGATACAACTCATCCTCCTTAATTATAGCAACTACACTGCACTTGTATTTAAACACCTTGTAACAGCTCCCTGTATCAATACGAACTGATATCTATTTCAACATGGTATCAGAGCTTCCTTCTACCTCCAACGAGGTCTGAGATCCTGCATGCTTCTCTATTCTTTGTTTTTTTTTATACAGACATGTCGAGCACCTCTCAAACCTCACCAACACAATCAGCAACAACCTCACCAACACAATCAACGCAATCGATAGTACTCTTCCTATCAAATTCTCATCATTTTCTCCCCATAAAATTGACTACAAAAATTTACTTACTTTGGTACACACAAATTGAACCTTTTCTTGATGGCTAAGGATTGTTCGGTTATGTCGACAGCCCTACACCTTGTCCAACGGATCCCAACGAGAACGCCCATTGGAAACGTCAAGACGCTCTACTTCAAAGTCTCCTAATCACATCGTTATCAGAAGAAGTACTTGCGTTGGTGGTCGGCAAGAAAACCTGTCACGCAATCTGGACCACATTGGTACACACAAATTGAACCTATTCTTGATGGCTAAGGATTGTTCGGTTATGTTGACGGCTATACACCTTGTCCAACGGATCCCAACGAGAGCGCCCATTGGAAACGTCAAGACGCTCTACTTCGAAGTCTCCTCATCGCAGCGTTATCAGAAGAAGTACTTGCCTTGGTGGTCGGCAAGAAAACCAGTCACACAATCTGGACCACGCTATCAAGCGCCTTTTCCTCCCCATCAAAATCTCGACTCATGTCTCTTCACATGTCACTGCAAGAAATCAAACACGGTAATGATGAACCGTTGTCTTCCTTCCTTCAACGCGCCAAGACTATTGTATCTGAACTTGTAGCAGCTGGGGACTCCATTCGAACACCCGTCTTCAATTTGCACATTTATCGGGGTCTCAAACCCGAATTCCAATCCGTGCTCCTTGCTCATGAATTTCTGACACAACCGAAGGCCATTGAGTATGAGGATCTTCACGCAGTGCTCCTTGCTCATGAATTTCTACAGACTTTGGTCCTCAACTAGGTCACGATCACCGAGGCCGCTCTATCACCAGCACACCCACAACAATTCTGACCCTCGCCATCCACCACCACAAAGCTCGCGCGGCCACAATTCCGGCAGAGGAGGACCTCGCCCACAATTCTCCTTGTCAGATCTGTCACCGACTCATCCATTCGGCTGACCGCTGTTATTATTGACACCAGCCCCTCCCCGGCTCCAATCAGCTGCCTCTGCTTCGTCCTCCTCCTCAATTTCCACCGACGGCGCATCACACCTATCACTTCTCCTACAATCCATCGCTCTGCCCACGCCAAGACGGCCCTTGCCATCGCTGCCATGGTATCACAAGACTCCAGACCTAGCCAGCTTGTCCCAGTTCGATTCATACTCTGGTGTCGATCAATTGCACGTTGGTGATGAGAAGGGGCTTCCAATTTCTCACATTGGTTATTCTACTTTACCTTGAGTTTTGTATGTTTTCAATTTAGCCATATCATTATTATCTTTCAGTAAATTCACACCTGACAATAATATTTATCTTGAATTTCATCCTTTCGTTTTTTCTCGTGAAGAATTGCAAAATCAGGACAATAGTTCTGTCTGGTTCGTGTCGAAACGATCTCTATGAGCTCAATGGCCTTCCTCTACCCGTCAACACCATCAGTGCATCGGCACCATCATTCTCTCTTTTGCATAACCGTCTCAGTCATCCTCATAATAAACTTCTTCGCCAAATGCTTCAACAGCTTCATGTTCCTTGCTCTATTACTTCCCTTTCAACAATTTGTCATGCGTGTCAGTTAGCCAAATCATGTTAGCTTGTCTTTATCTGTTATTTTTAGTCGTAGTTATTTCTCTTGATTTAATTCATAACAATGTATGGGGACCCTCCTCTATTATTTCCTCTCATGATCATAATTCTATTTGGTTTTCATGGACGATTGCATAAAATTTATATGATTTTTTCCTCGCGAACGTAAATTTGATATCTTCTCCTCCTTTCATCTCTTTAAAGCACAAATTGAAGATCTCTTTAATCGCAAAATTAAACCTGTCCAAACCGATTCTGGTGGTAAATTCCATGCACTCACCTCACTCTTCCAACAACTTGGAAGTATACATTATTTTTCTACTCCTTACGCACATGAATAACAAGGCGCTATTGAACGCAGACATCGTCACATCGTTGAAATTGGTCTCACTCTCTTAGCCCATGCCAATGTTCCCTATCGTTATTGGCACTATACCTTTGACACCGTTGTTTATCTCATCAACCGAATGCCCACTCTTATCAACAATAATATTTCTCCATACCAACTCATGTTTCATAAACCTCTTGATTATACTTATCTTCACACTTTTGGGTATCTTTACTATCCCCTCTTGCGTCTCTCCAATCACCACAAAATGGAATATCGTTCACCTGCTTGCGTCTTCCTTGGGTATAGTCCATCTCACACTGCCTATCGTTGTCTTGATCTTATTACTAATCGGCTATATCTTGCCCGACATGTACGATTTGACGAACATATTTTCCCATTCAAAACCTCCTCCATAATCACCAACACCCCTTCGGCCCAATCCCAGCCGTAGGCTGCACTCCCATTTCAACCCAACTCAGTCCCACACCCAAGGCCCAGTACACCAGAACACTCCATCACTGTTTCACTCGCCTCACCTAGAGCCATGATGCGTGCTGCCGTAAACACGTCGGATTAAAATTTATACCATTCATAGACACTCTAAAAATATTAAAATTAATACAGTAGTGAAAGTAAGGGTCGAACCCATAGGGACGGTCCCAATATTGTTTTTTTTTTATAGCAAAGAACTATTATAAATAAGAAAATTAAGTTTAGGAGATTTTATAAATTAAATGAATTAAAGCCTAATTAAACTACTTAGAAACTAATTACTATGTTATGGATTAAATAACAATGTTTTCTAGTTAATTAAAAGGTAGGGATTAGATCAATTTCGTTCTCGTTTCAAGGATGAATCATGAATGTTTAATTAAATGGATGGAAATTGCTTTAATCCAGCCTATATGGAAAATGTAAAAGCGGCAGAGTAGTGGGAAGCCTGTATTGGTGCTTGGCTAATATAAAAGGAAAAGGACGAAGATTGTGGTGTTCTAACAGCGACAGAGCAAACAAGAAATTTGTATTTAGAAAGATTTGGTTGTGATACTATTGGATATAAACATCATGTTAATTATATTGTTAATTACCAATGAGCTTGTATAATTAACGCAATCTATTCATCTCTAACATACCAGAACACACATATATATTAGAAATAAATGAATTGATTCAAAACTTGAGAACATGTCAAACATAAACAAGGAAACCAAAACGCTTACCTACTCTGTTTACATGCAAAAGATCATAACTTGTTATAGGCAAGCGTTGAAACCATGATATAGTTAGTTGCTACTATAGATAACTAAAATGCATAGTTATTAGCTAGATAAGGTCATGATAACATTTAGGTGATCAATCTATATGAAACCATAACACAAATCATGAATTAAAACAGATCTCATGCAACAATCAATGATAACAAATCTGAAATTTTATAGATTTAACATCTTATGATGCTTTATGCTTGAACTACATCAATCAATCCCTTCGAATCAACTACTCAATCATAATCATGAAAATCATCACAATCATAATCATCATATGCATAATCACTATAATTCATAGACAAATTGAAAGGAATAAGATAATTCAACGATAACAATGAAGTTCCGATATTCAATGAATAAGATTTGTAACAATATCCAACAATTGAAGTGCCAAACACCAAGATCCAATCCAAAGTAACAATGAAAAATTTGAAAAGTAACCTAATCTAAAGAGTTTCGTCATCAAAGACGGACGAAATCTATGCTAAAAATGAGCACAAAAGGTCCATATTTATAGGGAAACTAAAATCCCTACAAAATCTGATGAAATTCTAGCTAAAAAATAAATCCGGTAAATATATTCCTATAACGACTGTTACAGGACACTATAATGACCGTTACAATCCCGGGCTGCTTCTGTCTTCGAAATTCATTAGCATAACGATCGTTACAACGATCATAATGGTCTGTAATGACCTCCCGTGCATTTAACGATCATTACATGACAACGTCCTATATAAGCACTGAAGCCTGTAATGATCGTTAAATGCACGGGAGGTCGTTACAAGCCCAAATCACACCCGTTCGACTTTGAAACATCTTCAAACAATCACGAACACGTCCATAAACATTTAACACATCAAATAATCATCTTGATCCTTATAAATCAGCAATAAACACGTCCAAAGCTCCATCTTCACTTCATCAATCGTTGTGACCTCTCATAATCAAATCCATGATCCAAATTCACATGATCGAACCTACCACGAAAACATACAAACAGTAGTATCCATGTCCTAAAATATAAACTAAACTAAGAACACGATACAAAGGACACAAACGCGATAAAATATTAGGTTTAACACAAATAAAATATATTTGTTTTCACACACATCAACCCACCCCACAATTCCCAACCCGCCCGGCCCACACCATTCTCCTGGACTAAGCTTCACAACCTCAACTCATGAGCCCCCTATTCCTATACCTATTTCCTCATCTACTCCAGTACACTCAAATAAATCTTCTCCTCTTGGCTCACCAGCCCCTCCATCCCGAACCCATGCCTACAATCTTAGGCCCAATCCTCCCCAGACGAAACTCCTTTCACTTTTAGCTACTAGCATCAAGTCTTCGTCCCTCGACTTCACTACCAGCAAACCAACTTACTTCTCCTAGGCCGCAAAGCATCCTCACTGGCAAAAAGCTATACGAGATGAGTTCGATGCTTTTACACGCAATCACACTTAGACCCTTGTTCCTCGTACACCTCATATGAATCTTGTGGGCTCCAAATAGGTCTAAAAGACAGACATGTATAGCGTTGTCGTATATGAAGTGAAAACTTTATTTTTTAAATTCTGCGGCTGATGAAGTAGAGTGGATATGTGACTTAATTTTGGATCTGTCATTACAAAAGTTTAAGATAAACTCGGTTCTAGTGTTGCATGATAATCAAGCTGCTATAACGATAGTTAATAACTCACTCTTTAATGGAAAGAGAAGGCATATTACACATAAACAAGTGATGCTTAATTATTTGATTAAACATGAAATTATCACTTTGACTCATGTGAAGTCGAAGGAAAACATATCAGATTTCTTTTTAAAGGTTTGTCCAAAGATCGAACATTTGAACTTGTAAGGGAGACAGGGTTAAAGACTTTATAGAAAGGTCTTAACCACGTCTTACCATATTGAATGAGTTCGAATCTAAAAGAGAGCTTTCAAAATCTAGTCGAATAGGGCTTCGAGGCAATTCGTATATTCTGATAATTTAGTTCAGAAGTGTTGAGTGTGAAAAGTTGTTACGTTTTTCCAAATTTGATGATGTGACAAATATTTGCATTAAAAATTACTACTAAATTCTTCTAATTATGGATATGAGAGTTGTTTGATATGTTTCAATAACGTTATAGTTGATTTTGTATCATTCTAAATTTGATGATATGTCTTACATGGTTTGAGTTATTTTTCCAAAACTGATGATATAACAAATCTTTATGTTTTGGCATGTCGACTATGACTTGACAAATAGAAACATGAAATGATTCTTTAAGAAGAAACCGTTGGTTCTGGTGATAAAACTGGATCATAATGCTTATTGCGGTTTATTTCAGCCTGAGTACAATTGTATTAAGTTCTTCAAGTAGAACTAAACATTGCTTTGGTTCCATGTTCCAATATGTTGAATTCATAATACTTATGTAATTCATATTTTGGTAATTTATAGAGAATGACGAAATAGAGGAGTCCAGAATATTCTTACTCAATCTTGACTATGATGATGATTTACTCGATGAGTACAATTACCATGGAATAGGGGAGCTTTTGTCTTAATTAGCTCACTCGTATTTTGAGCTTCATAAAAGTTGCAGAGTGGAGTACACTTTTGAATTATCTCAATCTTTATCATGAAAGTTCGTGTTTGAACTTCTTGATATTCAGAAACTTTCTTTTAACTCTTGAGCTTTGTTTTGATCTCGTTTTGTTTTGATTCAGTTGGTTTCATACCTATATTTAAGTGGTAATATGAATGCTTCTTTATTTAGTATCGAACGTCGCATAATGAGACTCGTTGGTCTGTTATATATAGGAGGAGATTGTTGAGGTAGTTAATATTTTAAATATTGAACACGCTCAATTATAGATATCTTCTAATATAAGCCATACGATGAGATCTAGGGCCAACGGTAAAGATTAATTAATGGATTAAATCATTATGTTAAAAGTCTGATGTTTTTCTATAAATACTAAACCTGGAAACAAGTTGATATTCTAAATTAGATACCTTGAGTGTCATATTTCAAGCCTGAGTATTTTCACAACACCCAAATTAACAACCCACATGCCTTGACAATTATTTAAGAGAGTACTCATGGAGAGCTCTTCATATATGCTCTCCATCTAAACCATACAGTCAATGCGGGTAAAGCTTTTCAACTAACACTACAAAAAAAGGCTATTTGCGACTGAAATTTCGATCGCTAAATTTAGCGGCCGAATCAGTTGTAAATTAATATAACGATCGATAGTAAAACGGTCACAAAATTAATGATCGAAATGGTCGTAATTTATATTTAGCGATCGAATCGATCGTTGATTAATTAATATACCTCCGAAATTAGATCTCCACCTCTCTCCTTCTCCTTCGCGTTTTTTCTTCCCTAAAAAATTCCCCTGGCGACGAGAAAAACACCACCACCCACAAAAATCGATACCCACCACCACCCCCACCGGCTTATGGTGACTCCAACCACCACCACCCCACTGGTGACGACATCAACACACCACCACCACCGGCAGCACATACCACCACCCCCACCATCACACACCACCGTGCCTAACAGATTACCCACCTAGACAAGGAGTAACGAGCAATTTCAGTAGCATTTCCAACGAGGTGAAGGTGAGCCGACGAAGGAGAAGAAGCCAACATACCCGCATCCCACAACACTGTCAAAACCCTAACCCCTTTATTCCAAAAGTGTATAATTTTCTAAACCTAAATCTCAATTTTTGGGCTATGTTTGATTGGATTTGATATAATTTTTCCTAAAATGGCTAAGTAGCTAAAAATGTACATGAAAACTAACATGTTGTAAAGTTTATATAGGCCAAGTGAAAGGGTGTTTTTTTTATGTTGTTTTTTTTTTTTTTTTTGAAATGATTAAATTATGAAAGTTAAAATTTCTAAGTAGTTAAAATCCCTAAGTAGCTAAAATGCTTTTAGGCGATGGTTGATTTGGTTCGAGTAGGACAATGTTTGATTGGATTCATGAAATCTAAAATAGTCTATGTAATTCAAGTCAAAGGGTTTTTTCTTGTCTTTTTTTTTCTCTCTCTTCAAATTATAATAATGAAAGTTAAAATTCCTAAGTAGCTAAAATTCCTAAATAGCTAAAATTCCTAGGTATTTGTAGTGTTTTTTATATTTAATAAAAGTAATAATGCCTCTCGAATTTTCATGACTGTGATATATTTGGATTCATCATGGATGTATGATAGATCTTACATGCATGAACGACTAGTCGATGGATTTTTAGTGAGAAGTATATTCGTAATGTCGATAAATTCATACACTTTGCTGTTTAATATCAACCCTTCAACTATTCTGGATAGTTGAAGTGTCCATATAGTAAATTTTGAAATAGAGACTATCTGTAACGCCCCGAGTTATCGAATCTTTTTTCTAGACAACCCACGTAGCATTACTGCCGATAGGGTCCTACAAATCCTAACCAGACAATTCAACTTAACCGGGTTTAGAATAAGTACTAAATAAAATTACACTTAAAG
>JAOVYX010001164.1:0-12895 GCA_035668315.1 Drosera spatulata | reverse complement strand
AGGTAGATCGAAGAAGTTAGTTTTCAATGGGGTCAGAGATCGAATGCGCCAGGCCTTGTCCCGATGGGAAGGGAAGCCGCTCTCAACAGCGGGGAAAGAAATCCTCGTCAAAGTAATTCTTCAGGCAATTCCGATATATTTGATGAGCTGTTTCCAAGTGTCGTCAAGCATGGTAGAGGACCTACACCGTGAATGTAACAAATTCTAATGGGGCACATCGAGTGTCAAAGCGAAGGATTCACTGGGCAAGATGGGACAAACTGAGCTTACCGAAGAGCAAGGGTGGCCTGAACTTCAGAGATCCTATACGGGATCTAGATGAACAGGAACCAAAGGCTCCACAGAGGCCAAATCATCCTGCAATCACCATTGTCCAGCTTGCCCTGAACGCAGCGCAAGAGTTCGTGAGTCTGCATGTGATGGAGAAGAAACCAAGGGAGGTCAACATGGAGGGAATCGAAAGAAGACACCACAGTTGGAGTCCCCCAACACCTGGATCTCTTAAAGTGAATGTCGATGCATCAGCTAACAACGCGGGGTTTGCAACTACTGCGGCGGTGATCCGCGATGATAGAGGAATGGTCTGTGGTGCATTTGGAAGGATGTATGAGGGCATACCATCTCCTGAGATTGGCGAGGCTTTGGCCATTAGAGATGGGATTGAGATGGCGATCTCGCTCTGCTTGCCTTGGGTTCTGGTGGAGACAGATTGTCAGGTGCTAGCTAAGAAGTTCACATAGCGCAATCCAGATCTCGCGTATGCAGGTGGTATAATCCATGATTGTATTCAGCTCATCCATTTCTTTACTGAGTTTGATGCTCTTAGGTACCTAGAGAAACCAACGAGGCGGCTCATGCCATGGCCTGTTACGTTTCTAAGTGCTACCCACTTAGGCGGAGTGTTAACTCCCCGCCTGAAGATGTAATTGAAATATGTAACATAGGAAAATTTTCTCCCCTTCTTTCAGATATGGCGAAAGACAATGTTCTTAACATTGTTGCTTTTTATTCTGGGCTTCATTTTTATGGTGGCAATGGCTTCAGAAGAGGTATTTAAAAAGTCAATTCTACAGACACATGGTATGGTCAAACTCTACCACCACAAGCAAGGCTAGGATACAATAAATTTTTAGGAGATTGTATCGACAAAACTACTAAAACATACGGGTTGAAGATATCCAAGACAATCTTTGAAAATGGAAAGGTCAATGACCCTCTTGTTGTAAAAAGGTCGTGGAAGGTGGATTTCTTTGCAACCATGCTTTGTCATTCATCTGAGCTCTATTTGACAAGGTCAAACCCCAAGCTGTCAAGATTCACAAAAACGGGAACGCTATCTACGATCCATGAATTGCTAATGTCAAGTATGTGTAACTGAACATGATGACTCAACATTCTAATGTTAACTTATAAAATATATATTCATATACTTTTACTTTTGATCTAAGGACGAAATTTATCCCTTTTTCATTGCGGTTTTGGTTCGTGTGTTAATTGATTTGTGCTTCTCCTGGTTTCTAAATGTAAAATTCAAGTGGCGATGATAACTGACATACGTTAGTTAGAAAGGATTATACAGTCAACATTACTTAATCGTTCATTTGTGAGATGAACGATAAATATTCAAAGAATTTTCGTTACTTCCGTAATACTTTTTTCCGGAATCTGGGGTTCTTTTTCTCAGAATTCGGGGTTCTTTTTTTCGGATGGATCAATCCATCCGGGAAAAAGAACCCCGGAACATCATTGCAATTTTTTATACATCCGGGATTCTTTTTCCCGGATGGATTGGTCCTTCCGGGAAATAGAATCCTGGAAGGCATTTTTTTTTTGTGTATCCCGGATAATTTATCCCGATATGCGGGAATATTTTTATCGGATAGGGATGAGTTTGAATTTGATCC
This sequence comes from Drosera spatulata, assembly GCA_035668315.1. Taxonomy (NCBI): domain Eukaryota; kingdom Viridiplantae; phylum Streptophyta; class Magnoliopsida; order Caryophyllales; family Droseraceae; genus Drosera; species Drosera spatulata. Next base: position 10,991 of record JAOVYX010001164.1, on the reverse strand, counting down.
AGCTGTTCATTTTTCAAAATGGACGATTGACTTTTATTGATTGGTTAAGATTACGCAGTCAACGTATGTCAGTTATTAGCTTCCAAATTCCACAAGATAGAAAAATCATCCCTTATTTCATCTCACCACACCCTCTTCATCTGAACTCAAAAGATGAGGTCATAACTGTCAGGATTAAGAACAAAAGAATATCGGATGACCTGAAAGAAAAACACGATCCGAAGCTCCAAAGGGAACAAACGTCAGGCATATGGATAATGGCCTTTTAGATGATGACTAAACTAACGTGATACGTGGCAGAACTGGAAAGTGTATTCTCGACACAAAAAATAAGCCAAGACAATAGAAGCATCATCCAAGAGCTACTAAATTAGCAACAAATAAGGGGAAGGATTATCCTCTCATTCAATTAGCAGATTAAGTGGGATTAGCATCGATTATGGATAGCTAATAATTAACTTCTATTGTTAAAGAGAAAAACATTGTATTGGCTATAAAAGCCAAAGGGATTTACAAGAGAGGCAAGCTATAACAATATTCTTCCTCATTCTTCGCTTCTCTGTTCTTCTCTTCCCCTTCACCCTTTTGCTTCTGTGCTGCAGTCCTTCAGCTTATCAAATCACGTACCATAACGCTCCGCAAATTATGAGATCAAACCATCTCTTATCAGAGTTTCATATGAACCACATTCCGGAAACTCGCCTGGTGTGATCCTTATTTTGGTAATAGGGCTGTGATTTTGTGCTTGTATGCGTGCAAGTAGGTGATGCACTATATGCTTGATATAGTATATACCCATTATGCAAGGCGTTTTTTGTAAGTGTTGATTACTATAATTAAACGATCGGTACATTGGAGGGGCATAATACAAAAGGGCTAACTGTATAAAGTCACTGCTCCAGTGCCCCTTCATCTCACTCTTCTTTCATGAATGCTTATTGAGTATAAAGAAATCGAGGAAATGCCATCATCTAAAGCTTTATGGCATGTTCCAGCAAAAAAGGTATCAGAGGCCTGCTTCTACTGATAGCACTTCAGATGATACCATTTCGCTACAGTTAATCACTATACAAGTACTCTTTGGCATACACAGGAACACCTAAAACCATGTCACCCTGCATTTACATGCCACCAAAGAGTACACTAAACCGAAAGGTTTGTTAAAATACAAAACAAATTACGCCTGACCATTCAAATCAGATATGCTCTATGCATGTTACTCGAATAAATTCTCTTCATAGAATGAAGAAAATTATCTGAGCTGAACATCTACTAATAAGGAGACATACACTAGTTACACGAATAAATTCTCTTCATAGAGGCGCAACTACAATCTTTCCATAGAACAAAAGCTGGAAACAGGATGCCATCCATCAACAACTCCGCAGTTTCTTGCGCACAGTCCTCCAACATCTTTCCTGCACGTAAGCATCTGTCCTCGAGGATATTACAGGCTTTCATCAATCCATAGAACAGACAATGGGATACAGATGTACATTCAAATCCAGTTCTTAAGAAATTTTATCAATTGACCACCTCCGAGCGAGGGCTGCTACAGGGAAAAACTGTTGTTATTTCTGAACACAAGATTTAGCCCACAACTACATTAGGTTTGGCTATGGTCATAATGGAGTCATTGTCTTGCTTTCTTGGATGAGTATCTTCTCAATGGCATCCACAAAGTCTACAAGATCTTTCCTCAAATTACAGTCTAGCGAATCTGCAACCTCCTGCATAAGATATATGAGACCATGAGCAGAAGACGAAAGACATAACCACTAGAAGGAAATGAAACACGCAAGGAAAATAAAAAGCAAAGAAGGATTATGCCATCAAACAAACAAGGGGAATACTAATTTTTATTCATGAAGCAATTCCCTATCCAAGAACTAATTGTTTTTAGTTGGCAATTCTCATTGGACTCTACCAGTCAAAATGTAAATGTTCAATCTGACAACCACTAGGACCTACTATTTTCAGACCTTGTGCCCATAGTTAGTAAAAAAAACACATTATTGAAAGGAAAAAGGTCGTTTGTTGTTAGCAACATACAAGTCGTTTGTTGTTAGCAACATACAAGTCGTTTGTTGTTAACAACATACAAGTCGTGTATTGTTATGACACATTCAACAGTGGAGATTATTTTAAAACGGTTTTTGTATTTGAAATTCCTAATCATTTAATCTCCACCATCCATTAATCCCTACCGACACATGATGCTAACATCATATTCTCTAATACACGTATAATTCAACTAGTCGACGTATTTTTGTCGTTTTATATACGTATTAAACACGAACGTTTCTTTAAAATTAACTATATATCCCGTATAATTCAGTTAGTCGATATATTTTTGTCGTTTTTTCCCCGTTCTTACTACATGTTTCTTTAAACATGTATTTTCGTCGTTTTTTCCCGTTTTTACTAACTATAATTCAACCATAGTAAATGTTCAATCTGACAACCCTAATCTTTGTTCCTGAGAATTGCCAAGAGTTGTCGTATTCAGATCTTATTTACTAAAAGGTGATATTTAATGGGAATTGATATTTTCAAGACCAAAATTAATTCCTCAAAGGCAAAGCACTCATGTATTTTTTTTGACAAAAATATTCCCTCTCACAACATGCCTTGATAATAGCAAATTGAGCCTTGAAAATAACAATCTCCTATTTAATTTATCAATTAGTAATAGGTGTTTTTCAAATTTTGGTTATGTTCAAAATAATATCCCTAAGCTTAATAATCTTCCCAATAAATAAAACCCTAATTTTCACTACACTATCTCCTTCCTGCTGCCATCACGTAAAACAACCCAATTCCATATGCTCTCAGTCTTTGCTTCTTTCCCCAGTAAATTGTATTCGTCTCTTCCATCACCACCATAGTACGACACTGCTCACTATACCCATAGACGTTGTTGTCCTTCTATCCCCTCTAAACCCCTCACCACCACTACATCCATCAGTGTTTCCTCCACTTCAACCAACATAATATCCCACTATTACTTCATCATGTATTATTTCATGAAATACAATGCGTTTGAAGCACGATGGCATTGCACTGACTACGATGACCGCAACATATTGGGATGCACTATCATTGTAACATGGGGTATGCTTGATTATATCAAGACACTAAACGATCATTGTTGTATTCACTGTGCACTGTGCAAACAGCGATGACGACGGAAATGATCGTTGGAACCAAAGCATATCGAGAAATACAATTTCTAATAATAGTAGAATATTAAAAACTCGTATACTTATTAAAGCAACCACACTCTAAATATGTTTAATACTAACAAATTACACCACACCTTTTTATTTGGACACATTCTAGAAAATACCAAACAACCTAAGATCTAAGAGAGCTCCTTGCTTCTTGCTCTCTACACTTTGTTTCTACTTGTTTATCTTTTTCTTTTTTTTTTTTTTTTTTTGGGAAAGGGTGAATACGTTTCTATTTGTTGTTATGTTTACGAGCAAACACAGACCTCCTTATATAGGCTTATTCTCATGTGTAAGGAACCACATACATCACAAGGTGGGCTCAACGGTTTTGGACGGCAAGAGTGAATCAACACACTATACATGCTAGTCAAACAACACAAAGAAAAACAAGAACATTGAGGCAGAGAAGGACGGTGCACCACATATGGACGGTGGACTTTAACACTTCCCCTCAACGACTTCTCTCTCAATGCTAAATAAGCAGTCATATCAAGCTGCTTCCTGAAATCCTCAAACTTAATCCCAGTAAGTCCTTTGATGAAAACATCTGCAACTTGATTATTGGTATTGACGTAGTTAGACTTGATCTCCCGTTGCAACACCTTCTCCCGGACAAAATGATAGTATACTTCTACATGCTTCGTACGAGTATGAAACACTGAATTCTCTGCCATCCGGATTGTAGATTAATTATCACAGTAAATCCAAACTGTGTAATCAATAGGTTAATGAAGATCCTTTATCGGTTGCATCAACCACGTGCACTCCTGAATTTCTACAGCTGCTACATGATATTCTGTCTCTATACTTGACAAAGACACAATTGGTTGTCTCTTACTGCACAAAGAGATAACCTCTAATCCAAGGTTGAACTATGCAAGTAGTTGACCTTCAAGTATCGTGATCTCCAGCGTAATCAACATCACATAACCCGATCAACTGGGAATGTCCTTCCTTCCTATATAGAATGCCCAAGTCTATAGTTCCTTTGACATATATCAGAATTCGTCAAACTGCTTTGAAATGATGCTTCTTAGGATTCTATATGAATATGCTAGCTACATCGACTGCATAGTGAATGTCAGGTCATGATAAAATGAGGTAGATCAAGCTTCTTACTATTTGTCTGTACCTTATCGCTTCTTCAAGGTCTTTACCTTCACCTAAGCACAACTTTGCATTCGACTCCACCAGTGTTGGTATAGATTTACAGTCAAGCATTCGGTACTTCAACAGAAAATCTTTGACATATTTATGTTGATACAAGAATATGCCTTTCTTGGTTCAGACTATTTCAAAACCGAAAAAGCGCTTCAGTTCTTCAAGCTCTTTCATTTGAAACCGAACTGACAAATTGGCCCTGGTCAGCCGTACATCTTTATTTTCTCCCAAGATGATGAGATCATTAACAAAGACAAGAACTGCTGTCATCTTCATATCTCGAACCTTCACGAATAGGTTTGAGTCTAATGGTGCAACTGAGTATGCACCCTGGATAAGAAACTCAACTATCTTCCCATGCCATGCTCTTGGGCCTCATTTGGTACACAAGATAAAAGGGAAGATGTGATTATTAATCTCAGTGATCCTGCATTTGGTATGCAAAATGCACCTGGGATTAACAACCCTACCCCAGAAGGATAAGAGCTCTTATCCCCTTACTAATAGTGACACCTCCTCCTATATCTAATAATCCCACCAGTCAAAATAAGAGATTTTAATTGCAGAAAGTCATCGTCGCCTGCCACCATCACCCGTCATCTGTCCCCGACCTCCCGGCACCCGTCGTCGCCTGCTAGCATCGTCTCGAGCCGTGAGTCGCTGTCGTATCCTACTGGCACCGTCGCCCGCAGGCACAGTCTCTAGCTGCTTGGCGCATAGTGCCACTGCCGCCCCCCTCATGCCGTCACCGTTGATCATCCGCCTCCCACCGCTACCCGCTACCATCAACCTTTATACTTTTTTTTTTCTTTCCTCACTTTTATCCTACTGCTACAAAATGCAATTATAACATGATGTGATAAGATACATAATTCCCTGGATTATAATAAAGAGTCACTGATAATGAGGCCTTATCTTAGCCTATGTACAAAATGAGGCCTTGATGCTTGCTTTAAGCCATAAGATGCCTTTTTCAGCTTGCACACATACGAAAGGTAGATTCTACTCTTGAACCTCTTCGCCTGCTCCATGTAAATCTCACGATCAAGCTTTCCGTGTAAGAAAGCATTCTTGATATCTAACTTCAGCAGCTTCTATGACTTGCTAGTGGCAAGTGCTAAGAGAACTTGAACAATTGTAATCTTAGCCATTGGACTAAATGTCTCATCATAATCCAGTCCGTATTTCTGTGAGAATCCACGAGCAACAAGTCGAGCTTTGTTCCTCTCAATCGAACCATCAAATTGGTTTTGACTTTGTACATCCACTTGCACGAGATTGATTACCCAAACTTCGGTTTTGTCACTAAATCCCAAGTCCTATTTTGATTCAGTGTATTCTCGCATGACTCGTCTCTATTCCTTACCTCGAACTGCCTCCTCATAGGAATTTGGCTCTTGTGGCTTGTTTTCAACCAGAGTTACATCAACATATTTTGGATTGGCCTTCCGCTCTTTGGTAGGATAGCGATGCTTTTGTTGACTTTGTATCTGATTCTTTTCTTGTGCAACTTCTTCTACTGCTTCTTCAAGTTGGCTAGGTCGTTTTTCTTCTTTGATCTTATAGATTCCGTTCTACCAAAGACTGCTTTCTTGCCTTAAAGACTTAGGAGATGACTCTCCATCAGAAAGAAGAACCTTTGGTTGAATAGTAGCTTCCTTCTCATTGTCCAGCATCTCTTCAATCACTTTGGAGTCAGGCAAAATGACTATCTGCAAATCCCACAAAGATGATGCTTTATCGAACATCATATTTCTTGATGGATAGCATCAGCCTGTGAAGGGATCAACACATTTTCATCCCTTTCAATGATCATCATATCCCACAAATATACATCGCAAGGCTTTCTTATCGAACTTGCTCCGAAGATGGTCAGGGACAAAGACATAACACACGCATCCGAAAAGTCAAAAGTGGCTCACCGTTGGCTTCATCTTCCAAAGCTTTTTAAAGGGTGTCATGAATCAAAGTCTCACTTGTGATAATCTGTTGATGACATGAGTCGGCGTCTTCATGCATTCTGCTGAAAAACACGGTGGTATATTCTTGGCATGTAACATTTTTCTACAGGTTTCAGCTAGATGACGATTCTTTCGTTCAACACTGCCATTTTTCTGAGGGGTGTCTGGACAGGTTAATTGCCGGCGAATCTCATTTTCACGAAGAAATATCTTGAACTCATTTGATATGTACTCGTCTCCGTTGTCAGTGCGGAGACACTGCATCATGGTTTTCAGCTCCTTCTCGGCATCATCTTTGAAAGTCTTGAACATTGACAATGCTGTAAAGGAACTTTCGCTTTAAACTGCGACTCCTTGAATGACAACTGATGTGCTTTGCCATATTGACATCCAGCACAGACCGTATCTTCATGGATCTCCAACTACGGGATATTCTTAAGAATTGATCTCCAACTACATCCAACTACAGTTAACTTTTTTCCTGTATCTTATCCTTGAGTACTTTGAATTTGTTATTCATGTCTACATTCTTTGTGCTCCATTTATTCCCTCAGTGGATTGGGCCATGCAATAAGTTAACTGTAAATGGTGAGGTGGGCTGACGGAAAACGACTTTATACTCGCTGCAAAGATCAGCGACCTTGACCTTGCACCTCTTAAGGTGCAAGGCTGCTACTGCTTGATGTTTTCATGTTTGTTTATGTTCTTATGTTTCCATATCGTTAAAGGTACACAATATTTTCACTTGCAATCTTCAAGATGAGGTTTTTTTTTTTTTTTTTTGCATTTAAAAAATCTAGAAAAAAAAATTAAAACCCTGTTAGGGAACTATCATCCCTAAAAATATCTAAAAAAAATTGAATAAAAATAACCCCATAGAAAATCCAATAAAAAATCAAAAACAATTGTTAAATCACTAAACAAATCTCTAATGGTCTAGATCATCAACTGCATCAGTGTTGTTGTTGTAGCAATAGTTGATGCCCTTTCCTTGTTGGGATGACTTCGATGGTGGGGGACTGGTTTTGTTGATTACGGTTCTATGCAACGGTTGTTTGAGAATTATACGGATGAATGTCATCAAATTGTTGGAAATTGATCATTTTGCCCATGATTTTGAGCGAGTTTTCATCGTCCGATCGAAGTAAAGTTGGGCTCGTTGAAATTTACGTTTCGAATAGATCGACGTAGTATATTTACTTTTTCATAATCAATTTCGGATGAATGAAAATTAATGTTCAAAGTTTTATTGTTCAAAATAATAATTTGGTTAGTCACATTACAAAGCGGTGTCTTTATGAAGGAATGTCTATCATTAAACAAAAGAGATAACTCTCGGTGAAAAGGTGTTTCCCTATGTCCTATAAATAAAAAGTCAGGGGAGTTCTTTGTGACTTGATGGATGATAAGATTCCAACACAAAATCCATCCTAGTTCTACGCATAATCTTCCATCGTCGGTTACCATGCATCGTTCAACGTTGTTCGTCGTCGTCATTAGTCTCATAAATGAAGAGTTCGAGACACAGTAAGTGTGCCGTGTACACGAAATTTGGGGTGCTTCTATTTTGGTACGTTAGTCGTTGTATCATGAGAGATGATTTCCGTGACATCCGTAAGCACTAGAGCGAGAAAAAATCGTATTAAGGAAAATGAGTCCAACTCACACCTCGATTGAAATTTATTCGTTGCATATTGGTTTGTGTTGGTACCAAGATCAAGCGAAACCAATGGGCTAAAGGCCTAAAGTAAACCCCAACACCACTAAGCCAACTATCTATGAGAAAGGGACAAATAATATAAAGTGAGTTGGTGACCATCTAGACATTGGGATCATGTCAAGTGTGTAACAAAAAAAGGGGTGAGTATTTTATTATAAATACCTATCCTAACCGATTTTTTGTTTTTAGTGTAATTGTGGATGCAGTGAGTATGGACCAGGACCCAACAACCAAACACCACAACACAAATATCTGGGCTCACAAACCCAGGCCCCTTTATCCGGTTTTAACACAAACGCTTTGCATTTTCCTTGTCCGTTGATTAACATTTCAGGTTATAAGTTTGATACGACGATGTTTGATAACGAAGGTACACAATATTTTTACTTGCAATCTTCAAGACGATTTTGTGTGTTTATGAGTTGACCAGTTTATTCAGAAATTGTTAGGAGTTTATTACTGGATTGGATTGTGTCTCAAATTTACTATTATTGTTCTCAAATGAGAGAATAGTTGATAAACATATCCACTGACAGAGATGGTAGGCATCTTCCTTTGTTTGAATCCCCTTCGGGGTTTCCTTATTACTAAATACTCCGGTTAAGGATACCAGTGCACACTAAGAACAGTATGTAGATGGCGATCATGTGACAAAAAAAGAGTGCCAACAGTCTGAGTTACTTGTTGACAAGTATGTAAAGTTATCGGGTCCTTTTTGACCAAAAAAGAAAAAAAGTATGCAACTTATCATGTTTGAGACGCTGAATATTCTGAACAAATAGGTACAAACCATGAACAAAACAGAAAACTCCAAACAACGTATGTTTTTATTCATGAAAGTTTGATTCGTATCATGAATGCTAACAACCTTTGAATTTTTGAAATTAAAACAGAGGACTGTTGCCGGGACACCCGTGTTGATGCGTGTCTATATACTCGTTTTGAATGCTTCTGGTATTAATATCATCAACCGTCGATGATCATCCCAAAGAGGGAGATATCGGATTGTGGTGCTGTTGATTTTGTGATCTGTAGCCTTCGTCCACTGAATGCGCATTGAAGTTGTAAAGAGGAATCATTGAGGAGGATGGTGCTTCCCAAGATAACCTCCTGATGGGAACTTGCACAGAACAAGTGAAATGGCATCTGCCATTTCTAGTTTGTGCAGTTGTGCCCCATGAACTAATCGCGCATAACAAGTGGGTTAGAAGGGATTCAACTGCCTTGATTATCGGCGGTATCTTGCGGATGATTTGTTGTGACCTTTAAATGGTTTGGTTGTCTATGAGGCAGCTTTGAGACAGGGGCCCTAATCATGGGCGGTCGCATGAGGCGATATTGTGATAAGACACTTTGATTGGAGTCGCGGATAAGTGCCTACATCAGGCATCTAAAAGCCATACTCTTCAATGATGGTTTATCGAGCGACTAACGTGGAATAGAAATGATAATTGCGGAGAGTCCTGAAGTTGTGACTTTTTTGTGAGCCGTCGATCATGTCCTTCAAGGACAGTTATCCGAGCAATGGATGAAACTCAAATTCCACCAGTTGTTGAAATGAAATACACGGAGAATCGACTGCATCGTTGCGGCCTTGGGGCAATGACAGAGGCGCCTGCTTATGTCTCTATGAAGATTGGCAGTCGACACTATCAAAGAGCCGTTTCTCCTCCTCTGACCTCGTGAAGAAGAGAATGACACATTGTGCGACCCAAATCCTTGAACTGGTGAGTTTATTGGGCCCTATAAGTTTGATCGGGCCTTCATGGCTTGAGGCGTTTCTCTTACTTGTATACGTCAGTCATCAATTGTTTGACTAAGTTATATTTGATAATCCTATCACACATTATGCATTTTATGTGCTAAAGTGTGAATGATCCTTGGGAGTGTGTATACACTGTAGGACTATAGTTGAATTCAAGCTATTTGGATTGATTCTTGGAATTGTGGGAGTCTGCAAATATCCATGAAATCTCAATTTATGAGATAATGCTGTTTATTGTAGGCATCCCAATGTGAGGGGTGCAGTCATTTCCTTGTGGAGATGGGAAAGAAAAGAGTTTGTGTAAGAAACTCTTGAAACATATATTGATCATGATTAGGGAAAAGATTAAGTGCGATCAAAATGTTCATGATGTGATGGACTTGAAAAGGTTATATGGGTTAATACAACGTTGCTTTGGTATTGGTCAATGAGGTCATTTTTAATGGCTAAGTGATAAAGAACTAAAAGAAAGTTTAACTTCTTTGATGGATAGATTTGTTGAAGGGATTGAACCCTAAAATATTTTGCAAAGTAATCTTTGATTGTCTACATAATCTGATTACGTATGTCTACAAAATTGACTATATTGTCTGCAGAATCTGATTGATTCTTATTGCAATATCTTATATATTTTGATTGCAACGCAGATTGATTCCCTACAGAGTTTAAGGTGATTAGTACAAGCTTGAGATCCATCATATATGAATCGAAGAAATCGAAGTGATTGAGTTATCCTCACTTATGTAGTTGGATAATTAATGGTTTGTCTTGAGATATGTGTTATTGACATAAAACCATTGAGCAGTTGTTCTCTAATCCAAAATCCACAATTGATTGAGTGCGATCATTGGAATACGTGTGCATCGACTTATAAACATGTGTAGAGAACAAATATACTACATGTCGAAGGGAATGAGCTTAAAATCACAATTCAGGATCTTTGTAGTGGTAACCCAACCAATCATTGAAGGCGTACTTAGTTCAATGGGACAACTAAATTATGAAGATCCAGTGCAGCTGTAACGCCCCGAACTCCGCTGCTAGGACACGTGGGGTTATGCCGTCACGAACCCGATTCATGACAAGGCTAACTAAACCAAACGGGTTTAGAGGTACCGAGAGTCAAGGAAAATACCTGCGATTCTTCAATT
>JAOVYX010001163.1:0-12896 GCA_035668315.1 Drosera spatulata | reverse complement strand
GGGAGCGATGGGCGTTCCCCATCCTCTTTGCATGCATGCAGCGGCTTCTACGCCGTTGTGGCGGGGCCACGGGTTGCACTCTGTAGGGAGACCCAAAATATCTCAATGTAAGCAAACGTTATCTCATTAAATGCACACAAGAGGTGTAAGGCGATGCAAAGGGTAGGCAGGTGCGAAAACAGAATATATTGGGTAACCCGACTGACGATTGACACTTTATCGATTGACACTTTATCTTATCTCTGTAGTCCGAGTCAGTCATATCCTTGGAGTTGTCGCTGCTTTTGAGTCGAGTCATGAACTCTAATTAAATGCAAAATAAAGGAATGACTCCTAAAAGCGATACAAAGTCATATAAAGAGATGAAAAACGATGTGTGATATGACGCTTATATTTTCCTATATATATAAAAATGCTTTAGGGACTTTCGACGGTCTTCATAGCCGTTAGCGGAAATTCCCTGTAATTGGGATTCATACACCAGAGGTTGCTGAGTTTCATTAGCTCAGGTTTCTATTTTTTACAATTGTAGGTATGCCCCCAACAGCACCTGAAGGCTCTTAGAGAGAGCTTGCATGTATTAGATGATCACATGTACTTCGGATATTACGGCAGATCATATGACTATATTGTTTAAATGTAATAAACGATCTGCATAGCTTCCGTTTAAATGATGTAATTAAACAGGTATTTGGGACTGTAGGTATGATTGTGGCTAATATTTGTTGTACCCTGAAACCCATTCGGTTTATTTAGCCTTGTCACGGACCGGGTCCGTGACGGCATAACGCTCACGTGTCTTCCGGCGCGGAAAGTCGGGGGCATTACATCAAGGATACAACCGACTCAGAGTACAGAGATAGAATGTCAATCGTCAGCAGGGCTACCCATAAAATTATATTTTCGCATCTCTTGTGCGCTTTCAATGAGGCACCTGATGCTTGTATTGAGATAATTTGGAATTTTCTGCAGAGAGTAACCCGTGGCTCTGTGACAACGAAATCGAAACCTTTGCATGCATGCTAAGAGGACGAGGGATGCCCACCGCTCCCTAACTATTTCTCACCTGTGACGATGACTTAAAAGATAAACACCGGAGTGCACTAACTCATTGGATCAAAGAAGGGACGCTATATTCGACCTTCTCAATATTTTCACGGAAAACGACCAACATTCCAACGGATTCGACAAGGGACGTCAAAGTCGACCTTAACAGTTCAAGGACACGATATGTATTCTCCGTTCGCGTTTCATTAGTTCACGTCACATAGATAGTGCAACTAAGCACTACATCCCCGTGTCCTTTTTATTTAAACATTTAGGGGTCGTTTTCATTTGTTTCCCGAGAGGATATATCTGTTATAATGATGCGTATTCTAGTTCGTTTCAACCCCAATACCTCACATCGCATATCAAATATATAAAACAATCATCTCCAATCTAAATCTTAATGTCAAAACTTATTATTACAAACCCAACCCCCCATGCTATATTTAGTATCTCTTTAGTACATAAGTCCCGTGATCGAGTATAATTCATCGTATGACCATACCAATCATACATATATAAAACGAAATACGTCCATGGCATTTTGAGATCATAATCAGCATAAATTAACGTACGCATGTGCCCATGCATGCACTAATGCATATATTATCGAAACCCTAGTTTCGTTATCGTCTTAACGTATCAACCAATTAGCAAACAAGCATATCATCGTCGTTCTGACGATACCCTTCTCATCATATTCATTATAATATTAAACACGAGTCGGATTGAAAGGGGTGAAGTTATCTTTGAAGCGTGTAAATCCATAGTTTGTTTTCAAAGATCGAAAACCCTAACAACTTCAACCCGATTTCCACGAAGGCACGACGCTACCCCTTGCTATCACCACTGTCCTCGCTGGTTGTCTTCGAGCTTGGCACGAAATCCAAGAAAAACCCGTGACATCCTAGACCTAGGATCGTTCCAAAACTCTACACACTGTCACTGTCCTGCTATTCATGGTGAAGTTATAGTGATTGAATATCCTTGCAAGAAGCTCTAAGAAACCTTACTTGATTTTCGAAACCCTTGAACCCTAGGAGATTAAACCGATACCAAGAACACCCTTAGCTCTTGTCCGGTTTGCTGCTGTCTTGGATGATGATGGTGGTCCGAAGTTGAAGTTGTGATAATGGTGTTTGGTATGATAAAGAAGATGATGGTGACCATGCAATGAGGTGAATGAAGAATGAAGGTAAGGCGATGATGATTTGTGATATTTGTGTTTTAGGTTTTTGTTTGTTTCAAGTGTGGGAAAAAGGATGAAGAAAAAGAAGTGGGATGTGTGTTTGTTGTTCTTTAACGTAGGAAAGTGAAATGAAAAGAAGAGAGAATTAAGTATGTATGTGTGTGTTTATACATAACAAAACAAAGAAATCATAGTATATGCAAATGGGCATATATGCATCAGAGAATCAGAGAATTTCGGCTTGCTTGTGTGGGAGGATGTGCACCCATTTAGAATTCAACATATCACACTTTCCAATCCTTATATATCTCGATCGGTATATTATTTATCTATGTTTCGTTATATTAATTCCTCAATAATTGATTTGTATCGATTTTAGTTATCCCACGAATAATAATATCACGTCCCATGTGATAATCCATTATTTATGGGATTAAAATCGCTAACCCCAACGCGTAATATTTATAACGCTATAACGTTATTTATTTCTAATATTATCCTAGCGACGATCATTTATTTATCCTAAATATTCCATCACGATATTTGATTTAATAATTAAATATTTCTTGGGTTAAATCTGTAATCCTTAAGCGCGATTATTTTAAATTCGTAACGTTATATACTTCTAACCTTCTTTATAACGTTTGTATTAAACATCTTTTATTCGTGCATTATTTACATACGTACTATACGAATATATTATACGTTCATTTTAAATTCTGAAAATTTTCGGATATTACAACAACATTTAAATGAAAAGACAATAGGAGCTCGAAACATACCAAAAAACCACAATACGTCTGATTTTAGTACAGCACGTCTTTTTCATTCATTTCAATTTTTTTGGTTTTGATTGCAGTACGTGCGTGCATTACATGGGGCTCTTATCGAGATGAAGACGATAAATTCGGTTCTTGATCGATTCAAGGACGACGAGTTTATTTTGTGCGTATATAGATGACTACGTACTAGACTATTTGGGATGTACTGTGCAAACGTACATGTTATTTTACGATGACGATTGACGACGGCAATGGTCAATGACAGCTAAGGTTTGGACGTACTTTACGGTACGTGAGTGAGTCCGACGAAATATACGTTGACGAGTTCTTATGTTTATGAATGCAGTACTTAATGCGTTTCAATAATGGCTTGTTGCTCCGCCTCACTGCTATCATCATCATCATCTACTGCTCACTATCCTGCAGCTCCTTTCCCTTTCTCCATTTTCCTCCTCGGCAAACCACCATCTCCATCAAACCATCACCACACGCCACATCATCATCTCCTAACAACAATGAGAACCTCCAGGACGAACACGGCAACGGCGTCGGGAAACAGATAACAGCAGCAGTGATCGGGAATGAGGAGATCAGCAAAAGAAATCATACCGAGGATACGAACGTTTGAGGTAACCTAATCCCCAATCTCGGCTTGACATGAGGGCGTTCCCTTTGTGTGATCTTCGCTACTATTCTGTGAACATTGGAAGTGTTATCCTTGCGTGTGTTATGGTTGTCCTGTACGTGTGCGTTAGTGTGCAGCTTAGGTATGTATATGAGTGTTAATGATGCTTGGCGATGGTGAAGGGCTGCACAAGTGAGGCTGCGTATGATGGTACTAGAGTTTGCAGTAATGTATGTTAAGGGTTTATATACATATGTGTGGATATGTAGGTGTGTTACTATAGGGGTGCATATAGGTTATGAAAAGCCATGGCCTTCTACTTTCTATTTTTCGCTTTCTATTTTCTACTTTTTACTTGTTGTTTTTCATTTTCTGTTTTTTGTTTTCTATTTTCAACTATCTACTTTCTGTTTTCCGCTTCTTGCTTTCTGTTTTTCGCTTTCTACTTTCTGTTTTTCGCTTTCTGTTTTTGGTTTTCTGTTTTTCGCTTTCCGCTTCTACTTTCTGTTTTCTACTTTCTACTTTCTATTTTCTACTTTCTCATTTCTATTTTCCACTTTTAGTTTTCTAATTTTCGCTTTCTGCTTTCTATTTTCCGCTTTCTATTTTTTGTTTTTCGTTTCTTGCTTTTCGTTTTCTCCCTTCTCCTTTTTGTTTTTTGCTTTCTGTTTTCAGCTTTCAACTTTCTGCTTTCTATTTTTTGCTTTCTAGTTTCTGTTTTTTACTTTCTGCTTTCTGTTTTCTTCTTTCATTTTCTGCTTTCTGTTTTCTTCTTTCTGATTTCTGTTTTCTACTTTCTGCCTTCTGCTTTCTCCTTTCTCTTTTGTGCCTTTTATTTTCTATTTTCTACTTTCTACTTACCGCTGTTAAAATTAAAAGTGTATATGTGACATATAATTCTTACGAATAGAAACTAGATATTAAACGAAAATTTATGACCATGCAACGTTGTGTTCAGGATCGGGATACTGTTTGACGTGATTAGTGTGGGGATATTGCTGGAATTATAACAAATCAAATCATACACAACAATGTTTTGCAAATAAACAGTATATTCAAACATAAAAGCTGAACACTACACATGTTTCATGGACTGTCAAGTCATCTGTGGTACTCTATTGAATGTGGTCTGGAGATTGAGCTCGACACTATCATCATCCCCTTATGCGGAAACTGTTGTGAAGGAGGTCGAACATGATGTCTTTTCTTGAAATTTTATCGAAAGTCAAGTGAAAGTCATTGAGACTGAACTTTATCCAACTTCCTTGAGTCATCGTCACGGGTGAAGTGAAATTAGGTAGGGAGCATTGTACAGCCCCCATTTTCTTAGCATGCATGCAGCGGCTTCAACGCCGGACGTGGCGGGGCCACTGGATACTCTCTGCAGGGAGGCCTAAACCTATCCCAATAGGAGGCAAATAGAGCCCGTTGGATGCGCACTCTATCTACTAAAGTGGAAGATAGCGTACAATCTATGCAAGTAGGTAACGAATCGAGGTATTTTGGTAGCCGACTGACGATTGACGAGTCTTGTAATCCGAGTCTGTTAAAAACTCTCGAGTCATGGGCCCATAATAACAATAATGAACATAAGAGACGTGAAATCATACTCACATATAATATGGCATATCTATTTTCTATAAAAATATAAATATTTTACGGATAGTCATCGATTCGCCATACTGGAGAGAGTACCCTGCAAATGTGAGGCATATACTTTAGGTTACTGATTTAGTACTCACGGGTTATGTATTCTGTTTGCAGGTGAGTTATCGGATGATAGGTGAAGACCGTCGTTACCATATATTTTGGGAATGTTGAAATGAAATCATGATTATTTTGGATATGTAATATATATGATGTACTAGTCATGCCACAAACTGTGTAAATTAATGGCTTCCATCCTATGATTGTAAACTGAATTCGTAACAGGTAAACAACATGAATGGAAGCATCACAGGTAGTTTTCTTGACTTTATATCTTTAAACCTGTTTACTTTATTTAACCCTGTCATTAACCGGATTCGTGATGACATAACCCCACGTGTCACATGACGTGGATCTCGGGACGTTACAAATGGTTACCAAGAAGGAAATACGTTTTAGATTTTTATTTTTTTTTAAACGCGAATATCTGATGTAATTCTTGATAGTTTAATAAGGAAAGTGGATACGATGTAACATGGATATTATTATAACAAATACTATTAGGGTACGTGTTGGAAAAAAAAAAAAACAAGTTATGGTACTTTTATGTCATTAAGTCTCCATAGAGGTACTTATGAAGAACTATCCCAATATTTTTACTCCTCTAATAATATCTTACGTAATCAGTCAAATATTTACTAATCACGATTATCATCTGCATTCATGATTTCCTTTGTACTACATCTTTATCATAATCATGTGTAAAAAAATCTCCGATGCGTTCTCATTGCAAGCAAAAATTTCTCCTCCTTTAACAGCAAGACCTATGACAAGGGGTGGTAACACATGTAATCTACTAAATCGATCATTCGTGTTCGTCGTCGAAAAATCGACTCTTCATGATATGCTTTGTTGTCGGTTCGTCCTCATCGTTGCGTCGTCGTTTTTAGTTGGTCATCGTCTTTTTCATTGTCGTCGTCGTCATCGTCATTGTTGGTAGTTCGTCGTCTTCGTCATGAGTTCGTTGTTATCGTCCTCGTCGTTGGTAGTTCTTTATCGGCATTTCGTTGTTGTCATTGTAAGTTCGTCGTAGTTGTCGTTGTCATGTTCGTAATCGTCTTCGTCGTTAGTTCATTGTTGTCGCCGTTAGTTAGTCGTCAATTTGTCATTATCCTCGTCGTTGGTCAGTGGTTTGTTCGTTATTGTCGTTGTCGTCATCCTCAGATTTAGAAATGATTGGTTTACCTTCGTCTTCAACCTTATCGCCAATCTTTTCTAGCTCAACGTCAGAATATGAAGCTTGCTCCTCGCTATTTTGGTCCTTATCCAATCTTGGAATGGGTTGGTTCGATGGCTTATCGTCTTGAGTTGCCTCCCTCGGTGGCCATGCATCTTGTGTTTCATGTCAGTCTTCTCAAGAAACAGCTGGGTTCTGCTCATTCTCCTCTGCTGGATCCTCCCATTTTGAATTCCAAGGATGATCAATTGGTTATTGAGCTCCAATTGATTGTGGACAGACGTGAGATCTATCGTGGTTGTCGAGTTGTTCCTTAGGTGCTCATTCAATGGACCAATCTCCACCCGGATAACAATTCTTAGGAAGATTTGGACTTTATTCGTACTCAATTTCCAACTTTTGCTGTGGAGTTGTAATAAACGGGGATTGATGGTTCTGATAGTGTGGTTGGTGGATGTTGGAGAGGTGTTTGGCGATGTGTTGGTGGTTGATGGCGATTGCATGTTGGGATGAGTATTGTTGTTGAGGGAATGAAAGGTAGAGGGATATTTTGGAGATGTTGAATGCGGTCTGGGGAGGAATGCTTGGAGATCCGTGGTTTGGCTGAGAAGGGGTTGGTGCTGGTTTTGACATGTGACGTTTTGTGGAAGCCTGGGAATTGGAGAGACGTTTGGGCCAATGTGGATGTGTTGGGCTACGAAGTTGTATTGGGGTTGGAGACATTGGGCTAGTTGGGCCGAGTTGTTGTGTTGGGTTGGACATGTTGGCTGTGTGTTGTAGTTGGTTGTTTCCTCACCGTAGATGGGTGTTATGGTAGTTACCAAATCAATGGTCAAGAATTGTTGGGTTCTTTGAACCTGACCATTGTATAAATAGTCATTGTCCTTGTTTTGTGGGAATTATTCCTTCAGTGACTTTGTAAAAGGACTCGGAGCTGGGTTGTATCCCTTTTGGTAGCTTGTAAAGAGTGGGTCTGTACCCTATACTCTCGGTGAATAGTGGAGATGGGTTTTGTCCCAAAGGAGGTTGTGCGTTTCTGGTAGATTCGTTACAGTTTCAAAGGCATAGTTGTGTTATAGCTACGATACCAGCCAGGCACAGGCCCAAACCCCGTCGATGTCTATTTGTTGAATTTGAGCCAAAGAATACAGGATTGTGGGCCATTGATATTATGTTTTGGGCCAAATGGCCCGTTAAGAGTAGCATCACAAGTATGCATTGAGCTGAACGGTCATAGCTTAAACACAACAATATTTTTTATTTTTTATTTTTCTTTGGTGATGAGGATGTCCGAGCCAACTCGCTGTCACAGACGAGGTAATTTATGGGGTTCGTCTTGAAGTTAGAAAGAGTTCTCTAGAGAATTCTATGTAAATATCTTAGGAGAAGAGTTTAGAAGACTCAAGACATCCCAAGACATCTATCTCATCTCATTCTTGTAAACACAAAGCATACTTTGTAAGCCCAGTAGTTTGAGTGTCGCACGGGTAGCGAGAATCTATACCCGTGACATCGCGCGCACCTCGATTAATCCCCCGGACACTGACAAGACGTCCCCACCAGCATCGGATAAAGCTTTGACTGAAGTCAGCGGGCGTGGCTAACCTGAATTTTGATACTAGTGGGATTCGAACCCAATACCATCAAGAAGAAGGTTGAGTCAAACATCACTAAACCAACCCATGTTAGTTAAACACAACAATATTTATCACATATCATCTCCCAAAATGGGTCGGTTTATTTAAAAAGACACTAGTTGTTTCAATGAATACTCGTCAGAGATTCAGCGATTGACAATCTATATCACGGAAAAGAATCCTGGATCCTCCATGATGAAATTCAACAAGGCTAAGAATCAAGAACGGTTTTATCTAATATCAATTTAAAAGGTTCCAACGGCCCTGTTGCCCTGTTGAACATTTCTCCCGGCAGCAGCTGTTGTCCACCATGGAATCCATCCACTCTACCAACTCCTTTTCCTCCATGACTCCTCTTCCGTTGTTCTTAGCCACCGTCGCCATCATGTTCTTTTGCCGCCGTTTAAAATGATTATGACGAGGACCTTTGCTGATGCTACCATGACCGTTATACTCATTGGAGAAGTTCAGGATTACACTATTCCTGTGGAACCCGAAAGCGGATCCATTACCTGCGTTGTCAGCCCTGATTGGGGCTCGGATATCAGCCGCACTCCAACTGACATCCTTACACTTCTTGATTTCCTTCTTCCTCTTCATGTTCATCTGCTTACTCTGGGTGCTGCCTTGACTGTTGCACTCGAACCCCTCTTTTGGCAAGACAGTATCAGGATCAACCCTGGGTACAAACTGCTGTCGGATAAAGCCAGGTAAGGAGGGCGGGGGTGATTGGTCGTCGTTGCCGGAGACCACATGGGTAAGGCCGGAGACAATGATGAAATGTTCTTGTTCAGGGGTCAATCGGGGCCGGGAAAAAAGAGCTTGACTGGATTCCATGTTGATTGTGAGACACACTGCTCAGTGTTGGGATAGACTTTATATGAGTGGTGTGGAGGGAACTGGGAAGCAGTGGGAGACATGGGAATTCAAGCTGATACGCGGGGAGGGAACGGTTCACACCCGTCAAAAAACAAACTAGTATAACAAAGAAATTCTTATTAGAGAGTTTAGAGCATGAGCGATATATTGCTTTGACATGTCAAACATTAGAATGTTCGACCAAGACATTCACTAGTTGTTTATTTGTTTTCGTACCTTGACTGGGCCTGCTAACTTACATCAGCTATTATGGTTTGCATTTCTAACTTGCTTGAATCAACTCGACAACGAGCTGTGGGACTTGGGAGCATCAGCTGGCTCATCAAGATTAAACGAAACGCAAACCGACGGCAAACTCTAGACCGGCAACGGTAAGCGAAATCTGAAAGCCTTTTGTCCCGAGACCGAGACGGCAATTTCTGACGGTCAGCTTATGTTGAACATGAATATCGCTAGCCAATACATGTTTTCAATGGGCTGTTCGTCATCGTTGTTCAAAACAATGAAAACCAATACCAAAAATAAAAATAAAAATCCAAAAAAAATGACAAAAAACACTTCATATAATAAACTGGTTTTTCTAAAAGGGATGTTGATTACATAATATGAAATAGGAAACAAAAACTCAAAATCCATTTTTTCGACTTTTTGTTTTCTACTTCCATTTCATACGATTAAAAACAAAATAATAACAAAGACTTCTGTTACCGACGAAAACGACACCAAACAAACCCTTGAGGTTTACGCAAAATGAGAACACCTTTATGTTTCCCGTCACTAGTATCAGTAGCATCGATGGGTGTGTATCTTTGTAGCAAAGATCAGGCCTAGAATAGTGACCCAGAGAACTTTTGGTTAGGTAAAGATATCTGGAGTAGGTAGCAAAGATAGTTCAACCATAGCATCATAGACAATAGTATGTCACAAATTCCTTATGTTCAACATTGCCTATTTCTCCTCTTGCTTCAGACTATGCTGATGAAACTTTGCAATAGTCTCGTCCTCCATCCTCATATTTCGCCCCAGAAATTTTCAACCAGGAAGTTCCAAGCTCTAGTGAACAACAGCTAATCTTCTCGATCACAAGAACATGAAATGATTCTCCTCGTAACTTAATCCTATAACCTCCCACTTCGAATTCAGCTGCAGCTGCACAAGACCAGTGAGATGGCTCTAATCTGACCATTCTCAGAAAACAAGGCCTCAGATACCAAACACGCCTCTCAAGGCTGCCAAAACACGATCCGCAGTTTCCTGTCCGAATAATCTTGGCAGATTAGACACAAGGTCGATTTCAATTATCTTGCTCTTGAAGATCCGATCCCTCCTTCTCAGATCATTCCTTTCAGCGTCTTCAACTTCTTGTTTCCCATTCAGACAGTCCAACCATATCCTCAACACCTCAATTGCAACAGCTCTCACATCATCTCCTACAATCTCGTCAACAAGACCAGACCCACCAGCCTCACTTTCTATACGAACCAAGATCGCTGTAGGGGATACAGCTGATCTGGTGAAAAGGGAGGATGAAACAAAAGGTCGAACCTCGGCGACTTTGTCAAGGAGTTGTCGTGTTACATCCAATCCTGTGTCTTCATAAAATTTCTGGAGATAGTCAGGATGAAGCACAAGGTCCTTCCGAGGAGGCAAATCAAGAACAACAATGATGGATGTTCCGCTGGTTTGGATGAGCTCGAACAGGAAGTGAGGTGCATCAGTTGAGTCGTTTAGATAACAAGAAAGGCTGGTTATGTTCAAGGTTGCTCCAGTTGGCAGTTGGCAATGTAGCTAACTTCCCAACATAAAATCAATCTGGAGAGCATGTCTAAAGGTGTTACTCAAACGCAGTAAGGTTCCTGCAGTAAAACCAACAAATATATTTCTCACATGGTTGAAGATGAATCTGGCAATCTTCAACTCTTTTCTTTGAGATAGAATATTTTCATATACTCAAACCAACACCCAACTATGAAGAAGGTTAGTTCATTGAAAAGTACCTAAACTCTTTTTCCTGACCACATATGTTTGATATCGGTTGAAAACATCATGAAATAGTAATACTCCATAACAGAACAAGATTGCATTCATTTCGTTTCCAGCACTTGCCGAGATTATATGAGTTTTATTGGAAGGACAAAGGTTCTAACCCAAAACCAATTGCAATGAGTAACCCACAATCTTATATGTGATTGTTTTGAGTTCTCAACCTCCAATGTGGATAGACTATTCTCAATGTGTCCCCTGAAACGCGGATATATGTTTGAGTGCGCGGAGTATTGGACTGATGGGTCTAATGGACTCAGACACCATATCAAACCTCAAAACCAATTAGGCATAATTAGAGTAACCCAGGATTTCATACGTTCTTGTTTTGAGTTCCCAAACTCAAATGTGGATAGAGTATTCAACAAGTTTGTTGTTTTACTCTGTTTTTAAATCATCACCCAAACTAAAAAGCTACTACTACTATACCTAATTATCACATCACACCACGAAAATTTCCCCAAATCTATACAAAGAAATCAATCAGAGCAAAAAAATTAGGGCAATCACACAGAAAGGCCATATAAAAGAGAACAAAAGAACCAAACCGGAGAAGAAGCGATGCCGGAGCGGACGAGCAGGGCGGCATCGGCCGTCCCGCTCTCGTTCCGGTACCGCTGGACGTCAGCGGGGAGCATGCAGGGGAGGAGCAGAGAGCCTAGGCGATTCTCCACCGTCGATACGAGATCAGCCATCAGATCTCGCACCGGAGGCGAAGCGTAGGGGAACTCCATGAATCCTCCGCTGCTGCCAGAGTTGGACATCGGCGGCGCCGGTGATGCTTTGATACAGCGGCAGGTGGTGGTGGTGGTGGTGGTGAGTGGAGTGGTTTTAAGGGTGGAGATGAGTGGTGGTGATGAGATGAAGATTTTGTATGTGATGATTGCCACTTCATTATTCTACTTCAATTGGTTTTGCTATAACAAGTGCGGATCGTTATGTTGTCTTATAATAATGGGTAACCCTGAGCTGATGGTAGATAATGAATCTTAATCCTACACATTTCTGAAATCAAGAAAATTAAAAATCCGAATTACTGATATTAATTTCAACAATATACATCTAACGTAACAAAATTGTCACATCACATGTGTTTTATAAAATTTTGTGATCAAAATCGAAAAAGCTTATGATTAGGCCAACAAATGATGTGTTTCAGCAGCAATTATTCCTCCACTTTGTAATAGTAATCCATATCTCTTCCATTCTTAACAGAATCGTGATGGTACATTAAGCGATTAGACTTATGCATTTATGTGCAACATGATGGTTTGTCATGAGTTCATCGTTTTAGGTTTGAAAATTACAAACCGCCACGTTTTTTCTTCTGGATTTGAGATCGGTTGGATATGAGATAAAACTTCCAACCTCAGATCATTGGGAAAGTTTATCACTCAATGTCATGTTTACATGCATAGATCACTGCTGCCGGCAGCGTTTGATCCCAATACAATTTTTGTTGACCCTTGAAAGCAAATCTAGCCTCTCATGCGTGGCTTTATTAGCTTCCCGAGATACCCACGAGCAACAAACTTCTTAAAAATCGCCTAATAGCTCAACGCAATCCTCCATGACAGCTCCCAACAAAACGACATATCAACACTCCTTGTGCTTAAGATCCTTGCGACTTGTTGGCAATCCGGCTCAATGATCAGACACTCCATACTCTTTGACTTCGTCACTTCTAGACCCAATCGTACCGCCATCGCCTCCCCAACCATCGGTAGAACTGAACACTCACAACCTAAACTGAGGAGATCTGGGCGTCCAAGGGCAGCATCAACATTTACTTTCAACCTTCCTGAAGGGG